>SNQJ01S0082521.1:35253-49984 GCA_010110895.2 Picea sitchensis
TAATTAGGGCTTTGTATGTATTGATCTTATCGAGTTTTAAAGGCTCATTAGAAGCATCCCTAATGGATTTCCTAGCAATTTTACATTCCTTATCATACCAAGGGTTCATCATTTTATTATTCTTTTTATAGGACACCTGGAAAGAGAATTTGTTGATAGAAGTGGAAAGGGTAGTTGTAAAATTATGATAGAGTTCTTCAATGTTGTTCTTATAAGTTAGAAGGTTTAATTTACTATTTAAATCCTTTAAGAAAATGTCAACTTTACTTTTTTCAAAGCGCAAATTCCTTTGATTATCATAATTCTCTTCAATGTTGCTCCTATGCATGGAAAATTTTAGAGTTAGGGTTAAAGGTTTATGATCTGAGTCAGGCTCATGGTCATTTAAAAGGTTAAAAATTATTATTTGGTTGGAAACGGGGATATCAGATATCACATAATCTACAACACTACTACCTAGCCCATGAATACAGGTAATCTGGTTGGAGTTTGGCCACTTCATTACTCCATTGAAAATTATTAGGTCTTGAGGGCTGTAGAGCTTGACCAACTCAATACCAAACAAGTTCTCAATTAGGTCTTCGGAGCTTCTTTTGTAGCTATTAGATAAAATAAGGTCCTCATCTAGCCATAAAGGATTATGGTTGGACTCATTACTTAAAAGAGTAGCTTGTTTAGTTGCAGTCATAGCATTAAAGTCTCCTACGAGGAGGATATTACCTTCATTTTTCAAATTATAAATATCTTGTTCTAAATTATTATAGGGACAATTTTTATCTAGATTATTTTTCTTATAAAAAGTAGAATTAATAGGTGCAAAACAAAAAATTGCTATATACATGTTCTTAGCATTGGTGTCTGAATTTTCTATCCAAATGTATTGATTAAGAGGGTCAATATTATGAAGTTGAATGTGAGGAGAAATACTCTTTCTAATATAACAAGCTATGCTTCATATCCCTCTACAGTGGGATTTTTTGGTCCATGCCGACCACAAGACAAATCCTTCCATGCTAAGGACCTTAGACTCCTCATGCTCCCAAGTTTCAACTAGACAAATAATATCAATATTACTTGGGATCCAACTTACCATAGGACCTTTGTGCCATGGAAAGCCACGACAATTCCAAAAAAGTATCACAAGTGTCCCAAATTCCTATTTATTATTATCCTTCTGGTCTCTATCCCTAACAATAGCTTTTCGATATCTAATTATTGTCCATTTTCCTTATTTCATGGCTTCTTTTACCTTTTGAACTTCCTTCCTTAATTCTGCGTGGTCTTTGGGAATGAGGTCTTCATTTATAAATATTCCTGACCCTTTTAAGCTCAGAGATTTACTAAGTATACTATATTTATGATCATTACAAGTTACTTTGACACAGATCAACCTATCTTTGTGATCAATTATTTTTCCTAGTCTCTTTGCTTCTATGAGGTAAGTTGTATCAATTTGTGATTTATTTTTTAATTCTTCTTTTACTATTTCTAGTGTATCCTCATCTTGTTGTTCTTTTATACAAAAAATTATGAGGTTCAAGACTCTTTTGTTATGCTCATGGTTCAGTTCGATTAGCTTATTCATTTCCTCTTTGATGGGTTTGATATCCCATTTGTTTTCCATATTACTGAGGATCAAATTGTTGGTTAGTTTTTCTTCTAGCTCTTTAATCCTATCTCTCAAGTTGTGGTTTTCTTCAACCCCTCCTTCTTCGGTTGATTGTTTATGTTTTTCCATTTCTTGAATTCTATCCTTCATTGTTTGCAATTCACTCTTGAACCCTAAGAATCTATCCTCTATTTGAGTTTAAATGGTATCTTTAATTTTTTTTATCAATCATTGCCTCTAACTCTATTTGAAGTTTTACGTCTCTTTCTTCACTCTTTTTTTCTATTGATTCCATATAATCGTAGAGGATCTCTAGAGTGATTCTGGGGGGCTTCCCTTGTTAGGATGAGTTTTTGGAATAGGTGGTGGAGTGCTCGTATTGAAAAGAAGAAAAAAAAAGATGTAACAATTATTATTATGGATTGACTTTATCTCTCAAATCAACTTTTACTTATGAAACTTAAAATATATATATATATATACTTAAAATTAAAATTGAATCAAAGTAGAAAGTGACTCACCTCATTTTAGATGTTCAATTGCTCAACCCGTTGAAGAAGTCAAAAATAATTTCTGAAAACCGAGAAGTCAGAAAAAACAGATATATAATCTTAGACGTAACAATAATATGATAGATTAGATTAGATTAGACGTCAAAACGAATGCACACAAAATCCTTTGTCAAGAAAATGGAAGAGTTAGCTCATCCGGAATCGAATTGATGTGGGTGGAGTTGGGTAATATTGAGTTGGACATCAAACTTGAACTGCCATGAACTACCATATTTACATTGGACCAAATTTGATAACTATGAGTAAAGCACCGAAAATTAAAACTTAACTTATTAAGCATTTATAACTTATATCATTTATGTGATATGTGAACATAGAAAGTAGAGTTATTCTTTTGGAAATTTCATTCGATATTTCTATCAAGATAGGTTCTTACTAATTTGTAGTGTATACTATTTACAAAATGCAAAAAAAAATTGCTTGGAAATTTCTTGCCGCACAAAAATTAATTTCTTGTAAAACATATAAAGAAAACAAATCCTGGAATTGACGGTTTATTTTGAGGGCTTTATCAACTATTGCTATCCAGTTACGTGACCAGGAATTACATTGAATATTATCTATGAAATATAAAAAATACTTACAAATTTCTATTCAAAATTATTCTTTCGGAGTAATATATTAGAAAAAGGAAAGATATGTATCTCCTTTTTCATGTCATAATTTTTGTACAGTATGTATAAGAAAGTAAAGAGACGCATCCAGGTTTAGAATGAGAATTCTTATAAATTTTATATCAGGAAGTTAATGCATGACAATGACACGTAGTAGGGACTACATTATCCACAAAAATATGTTCATGTCCTGTGCATAATTAATAAGGTTGTCAGTTCTCATCCACGATTGACTGATTTATTAGAGTAATTTCAAATATTTTGATTGAATTGAGAGGGCTCGGAAATCCATGGGTATTGAGTAGTGAATTAAGCTTCGGTTTTGGTTTTGTCAGCTCGAGATCTAGAGCTCATCCCATCTTGCTTGAGGACGACCAACAACAAAACTAAAGATTTCGTTCGTTGAGGATTGATAAACTATGCAGAAGAAGCAGCAATTTAGTTCTCCAATAACTTTTGAATTATTCACTCGAAAACCTAAACTTTTGAGTCGATAGAGGCTTATTTTTTCCAGCCTTCAAGAATCCAAACATGACAAGGAGATGAAGGAAGCCTAAGCAATCAATTTCAATGTCATTGTCAAATGTAAATGTGTTGGAGAAGCGTCGTCTGAGACTCAAACGCTAACTAAAAATAAAAAGAAGAAAAAAGCATCACACAATAATTTTAAAGAAAGCACCGATGAGGCAAGAGCGTAGGCCAACAGAACACTCGCAGTGGAGGTATATGTGCGTAATCGATTTTGGTCACTTCTTTTACTGTATTTGTCGTCTCTTTTTTCACTTTATTCTCTTTTCTCCTCATCAAAGACAAATATAGATATGTAAACAAATAATGTTAGATATATATCGGATTCAAACCTTAGCATTAATAGTGTGGTCTTGACCGAATCCCAATAGTGATGATGAAATACGCATAGTCATTTTAAAATCCCGTTGATAAGATATTTTGAATGGATGAGGTCGAATTATGGATAGAAAATGTCTTGGAGAGTGCATGGGTAGCAAGTGGAAGAAAATAGTGTATGGATAGGAACTGGTGGAAAACAATGTTACCAATGGAGGGTGGATAGTGTGGGACCTTGCATGAGGTCCACTTGCCTCCTATTACATCAAATAAAAAACAATTAAACAGTTAAATCTTACCTCTAGCATCTCCCTGCCATCTATAACATCTCGCTCTTGTGAGCACATATTATCGATTTATTCTTTGAGGACACTTGTGTGCAAGTGATCTGGTTATTGTACATGGTTATCTGTTTCGTTGATGAACTTTTATGATGATGTTGATGGTTGTGATTTAATGTTATTTGATATATATGTATTGGCAGATGTTATTGACGAATTATCCCTGAGTGTCCAGGACACTTGACAGATTGTGGATGCCGACAACATCAATGGACCTCCTTGGACTCCAGATAGAGTTAGGGAGTGGATTGTATTGGTTTGAGTATTTCATTATGCATAGGTGGCACGTATGATCGATTATGTTATGATGTTGTATATGGATCGTTGACAGTTTTTTGTTAATGAATGCAGGCTGACAAATGCTTGCTCATATGACTCACATAAGGAGTAAACGGGCCACGCACATAGACCAGATATTGAGGGAGAGGTGTGGTATCGTCCCTGTCATAGCCTAGTAGCACTCTCGTTGTGGCTCGAATTGTATGTTAACAATTACCTAGTTTGAGAAGTCCACGATGTCGTGAGGGCAGATTGAGACAGTTTCTCATGAATATTTCTAAGGGGTGTGCAATAACGTAAGGTCTTTATTCCTTAGAAGCCCTTAGTCTCTCACAAGGTTTCCTAAATGGAGTGCTGACTTCAAGGGTTGGACAACTACCCAAACCAGTCAAAGGCGAGTGACACCCTTGGAGCACAAAGTGCGACTTGAAGGGAACGTCGTGTAAATAAAACTTGAGTCAATGAATCTAGGTGGCCTACAAAAACTTGAGCGAATAATTAAACCTTGTAAAATCTTTAAGCATTGCCAGATTTAGTTAATTAATTAAGGATTGAAATGATTACTTATAAATCCCCAAATGAAAGTTTAAACCTATTAAAAAATTAGGCCTAAGTCTAAGTTGGTAAGAAGACTAAAACTAATTTATAAATTAAATAATGAAGGGATGAAGTAAATCAATTTAAGAATTAAGAAACGGTGAAATATATTTAAAGATTTGATATAAGGCACATGAAATAATCTGTATGCATAGAAAGGAAATTAGAGTCTAGCTACCACTAATTAACTAGGAGAAGATTCATATTTTAACTCAAATAAGATTTAATAAGGTGTCACTCATTAAATGGGAATATGGGGAATAAAGAGACAACTAGGAGTGATTTAAGGAGAATTTTTAGGATGGGTGAGTGAAATTGAATTTAATTAAAACAAAATGTGGAAATTCTTATGCAATTTGGAGAAAGGGTGACAAGTGTAAGGGGGAAAATAATTCTAATTTATCTAATTAAAAAGGTGAATTAATTGTGAAAGTGGGGAGTTGTCATTAAGGAAACTCCTATAAAGAAAATGGAAAAGAAGGGAAAAAGATCACACTGGTTATGGGTAAAGTTATGTTGCAGATTTTTTTACTGGTTTTACTTGTGAGAATTGGGACACCTAGCTTGAGAGAGAGTGGTGGATCTACCATGCAAGGAAAACCCAAAGCTAGAGTATTTTCTGGTTTTGTGTGTGCTTGGCCCCTTTGTGGCTTGTGGGGCTAAGGGGGAAGAAGAGTACCCCTAGCATTGGCTAGGAGGTATTGGTGAAGTCTCAACGATTAGCAAGCGGGAGAAAGGAAGGAGCACCATTTGCTGAAGAACATCTTCATATTTCTTCGTCTTCGGTTACGGTATTTTCATTTGAGATTTGTATTTGCATTAAGATTTATTGTACAATAAGAGCTTAGAAATCCAACCTAAATTTTGTTGTAATTTTAAGATTGAATTGGCAAGTTCATTTTCAGTTGATATCTAGAAGAAAAATTGATAATTACTGTCTTTTTAAGTTCTCAAAGGAACAATGGATGCTAGTTGATATATGCAAAACAAAGTATGAATTTGTTGATCGCTACCATTGTTGGCATATCATATTTCTGATTTAAATTATTAGTTTATATAATTGTGAATTTAGGTTGGGGAATGGATCATGTATTCCAGAGAATGTCTTTTTATATAGGTTTGGGTTTTGGCAATTTCTGAGTAACGATTTCCTGTATAATGAACTTCCATTAATTTTGTTTCTTACTATCCTAAAATTCCTTAGTTTCTTTTTGCGTGAGTAATTTAATTGCTACTGGAAAAAGGGATTGTTCATATGATATTGAAATCATAAGCTCTCAACATATCTTTTCCTTTGTAATGATTTGGGAATTTATGCAACCATCTTAGAGCTGTCAATTCTCTATTGGGAACCTACATTGTCTCTCCCTTGTGTTGACTTTCGATCTTATCCATTTCCATTCACCAATTTCGAAGGGACGTTAATTCATAGCTTAAATTGTAGACCCAATAGAAGTCTCTTGTCTCACTGTAGGTGTATGGTAAATTTGTATTTATTGTCTTGTAGGGTCTTATGAGCAATTTCCACTTGAACATGATTAAAATTTTAAGATTTTTGTTGATAATTTTCTAGAAGCGAAATTGAGGCTTTATGATGCCCATACCTGTAGATGCTTATGAAATTGTTTTTTAGTTATTTTTGTCAATGATTGCAACTCTGTAGTTGTGGAATTCCTTTGTTGTCTTATAGAAAACATCCCATAATTTAATTGAGCGATTTATGCTATGTGTATTTCCATTTTTCTTAATTTTAATTTTGAAGTATTATATTTCTTGGAACGATTTTGGGGATGTAGCAATAGCTTGACCTTCCTGAGTAACTCCGTGTTTATTTACTGTCCCCTCCTTCAAGCTTAACCATTTCTAAAATCTATTCATTGCTTGAAATTTTGAATTTGGATTTATTAGAATTTTTTGTCGTTTCAAGGTCCGGATCAAGGGTCGGATCGAGGGCTAGATCAGGGGCCAAATCAAGGGCCAGATAAGGTGTTAGATTAATTTATGTATGAAAAAAGTCTCTCTTGAAATTACAACGTCATTTAACTTGTTCGTGTCTGGTTTTCCCTTTTTCTAGTTAATTGTTTTGCATTGATTTTCCACGTTTGAAACAGTGGTAACATTCGTAGAGTTGACACCAAAAAGGGGGAGTTTTATAATTATTGATTGTCTTGGTGTATACACATTCAATCACCTCTTACCTATCGCTGCCACTTCTTGACATACCCCGCATCAAATTATTGTCCCTTCCTCAGAGGCTATGCAAGTAATAAAATCGTTTTTGTTGCATGTTGAATTTAATTTAAATTATCATAAATTAGTGATGGATTAAGTGTCGGATGGAGGGCCAAATTGATATATGGAACAAAATTTGGATTTTTCTGTACAACGGATCAGGGGTTGAGATAGATTCTGCAAATCCTTCTTTGTTCCTTACTATGGATATGTGATTTATCCTCTGAGTATTATGCTCAATTAAGATTTGTCTTCCTAAACTTTTAAATGGATTTATAAGTTAGCATGTGAGTGCTTTATTTATGGTTTAATACGACATTATTTTCTTAATTCTTAAATGGATACATAGGGTAGTTGACTTCTATCATTTAATTATCACGATAGATCTTCTCTTAACTCCTTTAATAAATTTTTAAGATAGCAATTGCATTCTTACATATGGGTGAAATAAGATCTGGACTTCCTTGATACCTTTGAATCGAATTGAAAGCTGACGTTTGATTCTTATATTATTGTTGGGTCTTCCTTTAGTTCTTTAACTAGTTTTATAAGTCAACATCGGGTTCCTTATTTTATTGTTAAATAAAACTTGATCTTCTTTAAATGTCCTCATATATGGATATGCAAGATAACATCTAATTTATCTTATCTAATTCTTAATTATGGGTTAGAACCTCTTATAGTTTCTTGCAATGGAAATGTAAGGTGGTCTTGGAATCTTTCCATGTTTGTTATGATTGAACCTCTTAGTTATTTTAAAATGGATATGCAAACAATAGAATTCTTATTAATTGATATTTACGATCGATGTTTATTAGTTTTAGAAGTTGGATGTATAATGCAAGTAGCATTAAAGTTTAATGTATTGCTATAAAATTTAAAGTTTAAAGTTTAAGAAGGTTGATCTTCTTGTGGTTTCCTATAAATGAATATGAAATTTTAGCTTTTAAATTCCTTATATATATTTTTAGAAGATTTCCTTAATGTGAAGATGCATAGTTGAGCTACATGAGTTTAAGATTGTACTTATGCTCTTTTGGTATTATCATTCTTTATGTATTTCCATTTTTCTCATTTGCACTAGAATATTGCTTGAATATTGTTTAAGTAAAAGTAGATTATTCCATTGCAACATGAAGAATTGATGATTACGTATGGTTGATAAATCTAGTGGATTGAGTTTTATTTGGATTAATGAGATATAGATACTTCCTTGTTCCTCAGAAAAATCCCCAACCTTGAGATATTAAATGGTCAAAATCAATCCAATGAATCCTGGACTTGAGCGTTGCTTATGTGTCTTGGAGGTATTAACCGTGTAGGATAGGTTGGGCGGGTAGTTTCTTTATGTTATCACTTGAGAAATGTTTGATTGAATAATAGTGATGTTTCCTTCAGTTGATTATGATGAGATTGATTTAGTGGTTGTTAATTTATGTTGTGACACATGTCACTTGTCGTAAATTTGTTTATTTAAAAAAAACAATTTTTTTTTTACCTCTTTTGTACATCACTTGTTGTTGTAATGGATGGGTCGTTACATATGGTATCAGAGCGGGTTCAACCACGTGACTTGGGATCATTATGTCTTCCACTGTATTAACACTTGATTAATTACTTGTCGCTAATTGAAATTGAAATTTTTCCATGTAGGTAATCATGGTTAGAGGACGTCGTGGAGGTAGATGACGTGGTTCTATGGGAAGAGGTGCGATGCCTCACATAGAATCCACGCCAGAGGTTTATAACCCCCAAGGAGAAGAACAAGTAATTGGGAATGAATAGATTGTTGTGGGGGATGTGGTTGGTCTGATGAGGTGCTTCCAGAGGATGTCAGAGGCCTTGATTAACCGACTAGATAGAGATGAGGCTAGGGCACCTATACCCAATGAGGGTTCATAGCACGCTCCAACTGGAAGTGGTAGAATTCATAGAGAAATCAAGAATGTTAAGTTTCTCGAGTTCATGGGTGCTACAGATGGCTCAACCACCGAGGCATGGTTTGAGAACATGGCAATGTTCTTTGCACTTCTTGACTACACCTCCAACATGAAAGTCCGCATAACAGTATTTTAGTTGAAGGGAAGTGCTCTTATATGGTGGAAGACGCTTCTACCTCAACTAAACATGGTCATCGAATAAATGTCATGGGAACTGTTCGAGGAGTGGTTTCGGGAGAGGTATTTATTAGAGGAATTCATCGAGTGACATCTCAATGAGTTCAATGCCTTACGACAGGGTGGTCATACGATGGCATAGTATGAGGCCCGATTCATGGAGCTACTTCGATATGCCCCGCATCTGAACATAGAGAAGTTGAAGGTCAAGAAGTTTGTGTTTTTCCTTAACTTAAACATTCATGCGAAGGTGAGGATCATAATGCCTCAAAAGTTGCACGATGCAGTCGAGAAGGTCCTCATAGTTGAGGAAGAGTTGACCAATGAGGATTAGGGCAGGACTCGTGCAAGACCGATTGGATAGATGACATATGGAGCACAACATCATTAGAAACTAGCCATACATACATCAGGGTATCTGGATACGTCGATAGGATCCTCGTTCCCAACACCTCGATGTCTGACTCCTAAAAAGAGGACTCCCTACAGAGGATCACCGCATCACCACCAACGTCTCCCAAAACAACAACAGTTTAGTCCTGTTAAGAAGAACATACCAGGATCTCAGGCTGGTAGGCAAACAACTTCTACTTCGAGGGCCAAGAGTACTAGACCAAAGACTAGATGTTGGACATGTGGAGAGCCACATTACCAACGATATTGTCTCATCAAGAAGGAAAGAGCGACCGGATCAATAGGACACACTATAGTTGGAGATTTAGGTAAGGTCCACAAGATTCATGTAGCGGTGAATAACCACCAGGTCGAGAACCATTCCATTGTGCTCGAGACATCAAGTACAATCGTCGACCAAAATTTTATAATTTTGATAGATCCCAGTGCTACAAAGATATTTATTTCTAGTGCGGTGCTGAAAGGAATTAAGGTAAGGGAAGTCGAGCAGGACAAGTTTAGGTACGTAGAAATTTCTTCAGGTTCCAAAAAGAAGGTTGGAGGAAGGGTTACGAGTTGTCGCATTAACTTGGGATATTTTGTAACAAAGTCTGAACTATATGTCACAATATTAGGATCTTATGACATCATGATCGGTATGGACTGGCTCGAATCACATGATGCGATACTCAACTGTAAGATGAAACAGTTGAGTTTGAATGATGATGAGGGCCATAGAAGAGTGATCGTAGGAAGAAACCAGGGAGTGTCCTTGAGGTTCATTTCTTCCCTATAACTATAAAGAGCATGCGCAAGGGATGTAATTTATATGAAGTCTTAGCACTAAATGAAAGGGGTGAGGCCAAAGGATTAGATAACCTTCCAGTAGTGTGAGAGTTTTCTTACGTGTTTCCAAAAGAGTTACTAGGTTTGTTGCCCGAAAGAGAGTTGGATTTTACAATCAACTTGAAACCTGGAACTAGACTGATAGCAAGAATGTCTTATCAGATGTCAACGACTGATTTACAAGAGTTGAAAATGGAATTGAAGGAGTTTTTGGACTTGGGACTTATACGTCCAAGTGTGTCATCTTGGGGTGTGCCTGTGATTTTCATAAGAAAGAAGGATGGGTCAACAAGACTCTATATTGACTACCATCAAATGAACAAGACAATGATCAAGAACCAATATCCGTTGCCAAGAATAGATGATTTGTTTGATAAAATGAAAGGAGCGACAATGTTTTCAAAGATCGACTTGAGATCATTTTATCACCAGTTATGAATTAAAGAGGAAGACATTCCTATGACCGCTTTCAATATGAGGTTCAAACACTACGAGTTTATCATTTTACTATTTGGAATGAAAAATGCCTCGAGGGCATTCATCAGCTTAATGAATGGGGTGTTCTGCGAATACTTGTGTTATCACATTAATTTGGGGGGGGGGTTTCCTAAGAAATGGACCCCTTTGGCGAAAAAATGGAAAGAAATGGGTTAAAAACCCACTTATCCTAAGTATTGTTTGTGCAAACACATCACGCTAAGCGACACATAGATCTGGGTGTTTGAGATTCACGCGCCCAGATCTACGGTGCAAGAGACATATCGGACCCCCCCTGATGTTATTCCTTTAACGAGACGGGGGGTCTGAGTTGGTGGTTTTAAAATGCGGGGCCCCCACTAAAGTGTTTCCCTCTCCTTAACTCAGACCCCCCCAAACTAAAACCTCTTACTGCCACCTACCCCCTCTGAGTAGACCACTTACCACCGTCTCTTATCGCTCCCGCCTCCTGCTGACACCTTTCTCCCACTCCGGTGCTCACCTCTACCCATCACATCGCCCACTCTCCCTCCTCATCTCATTATGGTACACCTTTCCTCCACTCACCGTCAAACCATGTTTCCTTATCACTCTCACCTACCATCTCCTGCTAGGTGTTCTACCACACACCTCCTCCTAAGTAGATGGTCCCCATCCCGTCTACTGCCATGACCTTTCCTATGCCCCCACATCCTCACCTCGTGCCACTTCATCGATGTCCTGTCCCAGCGCAACACCCACGTTTTCCGCCAGCCATATTTTCCCGGTCACATTCCATCTGCCACGTCTATTCACATGGGCGCCTCTCATCTGACCTCCACATCAATGGTGCCATCGTCCCCGCCATATTCTCGTCCACGTCTGTTTTCTAGGTTCCCTTGTAGCATTTCAACGAAGTAGCAGACAACCAAGGGAAGGCTGCTATGTCCTACAAATGCAGAGTTGACTTGGGCCTCCGCGATCCCGAGGAAGCGGTTATTAAAGAAGTTGGAGGTGGTTGGACATTGTTTCCACTATTAATGGAAAGTCCAAAAAGGGATTTTCAGTTGGTCAACTCACTTGCAGGCCTATTCTAGAACGCGATTGCATCTGACTAAACTTCATGACTAGCCAGAGACTACATGTGCAGTCTTCCAGGAGGCATGAAGACGTAACGTCTTTAATGTAATAGTTTGAACTTGTTGTTGTGTATCTGTTTTGAGTATTTAAGATTCGTTCTCAGTTTCAGTTAGCGTCGATGGTAGAGATGAGATCCTGATTGTAAAGTTTTAGTAAAACCTCTGGTTCTCTGGTTATGTCATGTATCTGAGATTTCTCGTTTAATGCAAGTCAATTTCCCCTTTCATTTCTTTGCTTATGATTTTGAAAACTCGGGCATGGATGATCCAGTCAGGTGTTGTGATTGTAGTATAGTGTAGGTTTGACTATATCTGTTGTTGCAACATTTTCAGTTTCTTTAAGTTTTCAGATCCAAGAGGATCTTGCATCTGAGATTTTTCCTCCACAGGCTGCTGGAAGACTGGATGTCCAGAGTAGACTTTCATGCTTTCCTCATGTTTCTTTTGTCTATTCACCACTATACACACTTACTGGCTTAAATTATATCAAGACCTCACTTGCCTACACATTCCAACCCAGTTTTCTGAGTTAAAGTGATATAATCTTGAGACTGTGTCCATTAGACCACCTTTTAAAATATTTTATTGTGACATACAAACTGATGGGTATCAGGCTTACCTTTGACGCAATTCAGAGGTGACTTTTGGTGCTATCAACTTGGAAAATTTTGTTCAAGTATTAATTGATAACATATTGATATATTCTCAGACGATGAAAGAACATGGTGAACATTTGCACTTGGTACTACAGTGTTTATGGGAAAAAAAATTATACGGGAAACTATCGAAATGCTCTTTTTACCAATCGAGGATTCATTACTTAGGGCATGTTATGTTTGACGAAGGCATCGTTTTGGATCCAACGAAGGTATAGGCTATTATGTAATGTCTTGTGTTGGAAAATGTACCAGAAGTAAGCATCTTTATGGGTTTAGTAGAATATTACCGATGGTTCATCGAAGGTTTTTTAAAGATAGCAAATCCGATCATGAAATTGCAGAAGAAAAACAAGAATTTTGTATGGACCGAAAAGTGCATGGAATCATTTCAAGGGATCAAAGGGTTGTTGACGATAATGTCGATACTAAAGGTCTTTGACATGGACAAGGAATTATTGGTGTGCACTGATGCATCCAAGGAAGGTTTAGGTAGAGTATTAATGCAAGATGGTGGAGTGATCACTTACATCTCAAGGAAATTAAGAAAGCATGAGGAGAACTATGCAATGCATGATTTGGAGCTATTGGCCATTGTGTATGCATTGAGAGTGTGGATACACTATCTGATTGAACATAAATTAGAACTAAATGCAGAGTGACCTGAATGCATGATAGAGGCATTGGTTGGAGCTACTTAGCGAATACAACTTTGAGATTTATTACATAAAAGGTACGATAAACAGAGTGACCGATGCGTTGATTCAAAGACCACCCATATTCTTGATGATACCTCTTCAAACGAATCTTTGAGAAAAGATTCTAACTATACAGTTCGACGATGCCTGGTATAAAGAGGTTAAAAAAATATCGGACAAGACACCATGATGGTACCAAAGTTTGAAGGATATACATTGGACAATGATGGATTGATGAGGTATAATAACAAGATTTATGTACTGCCTAACGACGAATTGATAAATTTGATCTTAAGTGAAGCTCATAAAGCAGTATGCATGGCTCATCCGGGCGTCACGAAGATGAGGAAAGACCTTAAGCCTTTGTTCTTTTGGAAAGGAATGAAAGCAGAAATAGTTAGCTATGTGGTGAGGTGTTTGGAATGTCAACAAGTGAAGGATGAACATAGACATCCGAATTGATTATTACATCTACACGCTATTCCGGAATCAAAATGGGAGGTCATTTTGATTGACTTTATTGTTGGATTGTCATTGATGGCAAGGAGGCATGACTCAATTTTCATGGTAGTTGACACTCTGATGAAGAGTGAACATTTTATTCCTATGCATATGACGTATCAGGCATCATACATAGCTATAATTTTTATTAGCAAGATTGTGAGATTACAAGGCGTGGAAAAAAGGATCATGTCCGATAGAGGATCAGTGTTTACAGGATGTTTTTGGACTAGTTTCCAAGAGGCCTTGGGGACACAACTGAACTTTAGTACATCGTATCACCCTGAGACCAACAAGAAGACATAAAGAATGAACACATTTTGGAAGATATGTTGTGTATGTATGTAATGGACCAAAAGAAGCATTGGGAATAGTTCTTGCCACTGATAGAGTTTGCATACAACAACATCTATCAAAGTACCATTAATATGGCACCGTTTGAGTTTCTTTACGGGCGATCGTGTCAGATGTCATTGATCTAGGATCGAATTGAGGATAGGGTCCTGGTAGGATCATAAGTGATCCAAGAAATGGAAGAACAAATGAAATCGATAGGACAAAGGATTAAAGAGGTGCAATATCGACATAAGAGTTATGCTGATGCACATCGTGTTGACCACAATTATGAAGTTGGAGACTGAGTTTTATTGCGGGTGAAACCACACAAAAGTTCGATAAAGTTTGGAAATGGAGCTAAAATCTCTCCTAGATTTGTGGAACCTTTCGAAGTTGTGGAAAAGAAAGGACCCATGGCCTATCGAATGGCCTTGCCTGATTCTTTGAGGCGTATGCATGATGTTTTTCATGTATCTTTTTTGAGACATTATATTAGTGA
>SNQJ01S0082521.1:54759-66185 GCA_010110895.2 Picea sitchensis
GGTGATGTATGATAGATTATATTATGATGTTGTATATGGATTGTTGACAATGTTTTTTTAATGAATGCAGGATGACGAATGTTTGCTAATATGACTCATATAAGGAGTAGGGGCGATGCACATAGAACATATATTGAGGTAGACGTGTGGCAACGTCCCTATCACATCCTACTAGCACTCCCGTCGTGGATTGAATTGTAGGTTAACGATTACCTAGTTCAAGAGGTCCATGATGTTGTGAGGGAAGACTGAGACATTCGCTCACGAATATTTCAAAGGGGCGCGCAATAAGGTAGGCTTCTTATTCCTTAGAATCCCTTAGTCTCTCACCATGTCTCCCGAATGGAGTGTTGACTCCAAGGGTTGGACAACTATCAAAACTAGTCAAAGGCGAGTGGCACCCTTGGAGCACAGAGTGCGTCTTGAAGGGCACATTGCGTAAATAAAACTTGAGTCAATGAATCTAGGAGGCCTAAAAAACCTTGAGTAAATAATGAAACCTTGTAAAATATTTAAGCATTGTCGGATTTAATTAATTAATTAAGGACTGAAATTATTACTTATAAATCCCTAAATGAAAGTCTAAGCCTATTCAAAAATTAGGCCTAACTCTAAGTTGGTAAGAAGACTAAAACTAATTTATAAATTAAATAATGAGGGGATGAAGTAAATCAATTTAAGAATTAAGAAACAAAGAAATATATTTAAATATTTGATATAACCTGCACATGTGTGCAAGAAAATATAAAAGGGGGGTTTTAAAATAAGAAGGACATAAACGTTGAATAATGTGTACGCATAGAAAGGAATCTAGAGTCTAGCTACCACTAGTTAACTGGGAGAATAATCCTATTTTAACTTAACTCAGATTTAGTAAGGCGTCAGTTATTAAATGGGAATATGGTGAATAAAGAGACAACTAGGAGTGATTTAAGGATCACTTTTAGGATGGGTGAGGGAAATTGAATTTAATTAAAATAAAATGTGGAAATTCTTCTCCAACTTGGGGAAAGGGTGACAAGTGTAAGGGGGAGAATAATTCTAATTTATCTAATTGAAAAGGTGAATTAATTGTGCAAGTTGGGAGTTGTCATTCAAGAAAATCCTATAAAGAAAATGGAAAAGAAGGGGGAAAAATCACATTGGTTATGGGTAAAGTTATTCTGCTGAATTTTTTATCGGTTTTACTTGTGAGAGTTGGGATACCCAGCTTGAGATAGAGTGGTGGCTCTACCTTGCGAGGCAAGCTCAAATCTATAGTATTTTCTAGTTTTGTGTGTGCTTGGCCCCTTTGTGGCTCAGGGGGATAAGGGGTAAGAAGAGTACCCCTAGCATTGGCTAGGGGATACCAGTGAAGTCTCAATGATTATCAAATGGGATAAAGGAAGGAGCACCATTTTATGAAGAACATCTTCAGATTTCTTCATCTTTGGTTATGGTATTTTCATTTGACATTTGTATTTTCATTAAGATTTTATTGTACAATAAGAGCTTATAAATCCAACCTAAGTTTTGTTGTAATTCTAAGTTTGAATTGGAAAGTTCATTATTGATTGAGATATATAATAAAATGTGATAATTACTGTCTTTTTAAGTTCTCAAATGAACAATGGATGCTAGTTGATATATGCAAAACATAGTATGAATTTCTTGATCGTTGCCATTGTTGGCATATGAGATTTCTAATTTAAATTATCAGTCTATATAGTTGCGAATTTAGGTTGGGGAATGGATCATGTATTCCAGAGAATGTCTTTTTATATAGGTTTGGGTTTTGGAAATTTTTGAGTAACGATTTTCTATATAATGAACTTCCATTAATTGTTTTTCTTACTATCCTAACATTTCTTAGTTGCTTTTTGCGTGAGTAATTTAATTGTTGTTGGAAAAATGGATTTTGATTATGATTGTTGAAATCATAAGCTCTTAGCGTATATTTTCCTTTGTAACGATTTGGGAGTTTATGCAACCATCTTAGAGATGTCAATGCTATGTTGGGAACCTACGTTGTATTTTCCTTGTGTTGACTTTCTATCTTATCCCTATCCATTCACCAATTTTGAAGGGAGGTTGACTCGTAGCTTAAATTACAAACCCAATATAATTCTCTTGGCTCATTGTAGGTGTATGGTAAATTTGTATTTACTGTCTAGTAGGGTCTTATGAGTGATTTCCACTTGAATGATTAAAATTTTAATATTTTTTTTTATAATTTTATGGAAGCAAAATTGGGGATTTATGTTGCCCGTACCTGTAGATTCTTCTGAAATTGTTCTTTAGTTATTGTTTTCAATGATTGTGACAATGTAGTTGTGGAATTCCTTTGTTGTATTATAGAAAACATCCCATAATTTAATTCAACGATTTATGTTCAGTGTGTTTCCATTTTTTTGAATTTTAATTTCGAAGTATTATATTCCGTGGAACGATTTTGGGGCTGCAACAATAGCTTGAACTTCATGAGTACCTGTGTGTTTATTTATTGTCCCTTTTTTCAGGCTTAACCATTTTCGAGATCTATTCATTGCCTAAAATTTTAAATTTGGATTTATCAGAATTTTTTGTCATTTCAAGATCTGGATCAAGGGCCATATCGAGGGTGGGATCAGGGGTCGGATCAAGGGCCAAATCAGGTGCCAGATTAAGTTCTGTATGAAAAAAACTCTCTTGAAATTATAGCGTCATTTAACCTATTCGTGTCTGGTTTTCCCATTTTCCAGTTAACTGTTTTGCATTGATTTTCCATGTTTGAAATAGTGGTAAGATTCGTAGAGTTAACACCAAGAAGGGGGAGTTTTGTAATTATTGATTGGCTTGGAATATACACGTTCACTCATCTCTTACCTTTCGCCGCCATTTCTTGATAGACCCTGCATGAAATTATTGTCCCTTCCTCGGAGGCTATGCAATTAATAAAATCGTTTTTGCTTCATGTTGAACTTAATTTAAATTATCAGAAATTAGTGTTGGGTTAAGTGTCGGATGGAGGGTTGGATTAAGTTTTGGATGGAGGGTCGGATTTATGTTTCGATAAATAAATTCGTATTTTTCTGCACACCACATCATGGGTTGGGATAGATTCTGAAACTCCTTCTTTGTTCCTTACTATGGATATGTGATTTAGCCTCTAAATATTATGGTCAATTAAGATTTGTCTTCCTAAACTTTTAAATGGATTTATAAGTTAGCATGTGAGTAATTTACTTATGGTTTAATAAGACATGATTTTCTTAATTCTTAAATGGATACGTAGGGTAGTTGACTTATATCATTTACTTATTACCGTAGGTCTTCCCTTAACTCCTTTAATAAATTTTTAAGATAGCAATTGCATTTTTACATATGAGTAAAATAAGATTTGGACTTCCTTGATGCCTTTGAATGGAATTGGAAGCTGACGTTTTATTCTTATACTAGTGTTGGGTCTTCCTTTAGTTCTTTAATTAGGTTTACAAGTCAACATTGGGTTCTTTATTTTATTGCTAAATAAAACTTTATCTTCTTTAATTGTCCTCATATATGAATATGGAATATGGCATATAATTTATCTTATCTAATTCTTAATTATGGGTTAGAACCTCTAATATTTTCTTGCAATGGAAATGTAAGGTAGTCTTGGAATCTTTACATGTTGCTTGTTATGATTGAACCTCTTAGTTGTTTTAAAATGGATATGCAAACAATATACTTATTATTAATTGCTATTCATGATTGATGTTTATTAGTTTTATAAGTTGGATGCATAATGCAAGTAGCATTAAAGTTTAATGTATTTCTTAAGAAGGTTGATCTTCTTATGGTTTCTTATAAATGAATATGAAATTTTGTCTTTTAAATTCCTTATATATATATATTAGAAGATTTCCTTAATGTGAAGATGCATAGTTGAGCTACATGAGACTAAGATTGTACATGCTCTTTTGGTCTTGTCATTCTTTATGTATTTCCCTTTTTCTCATTTGCACTAGAATATTGCTTGAAGATTGTTTAAGTAAAAGTAGATTATTCCATTGCAACATGAAAAATTGATGATTAAGTATGGTCGATAAATATAGTGGATTGAGGTTTATTTTGATTAATGGGATATAGATACTTCCTTGTTCCTCATAACAGTCGCCAGTCATGAGACCTTAAATGGTCAAAATCAATCGGGTGAATCCTAGACTTGAGTGTTGCTTATGTGTCTTGGACGTCCTAATCGTGCAGGATAGGTTGGGTGGGTAGTTTCTTTATGTTATCACTTGAGAAATGTTTGATTGAATAATAGTGATGTTTCCTTCAGTTGATTATGATGAGATTGATTTAGTGGTTGTTAATTTATGTTGTGACACATGTCACTTGTCGTAAAGTTGTTTGTTTATATATATATATATCTTTGGGGTCATTACACCATATAATTTTTCCACTTCACCTCACTCCAACCTTTCTCTTCTGCTCTTCACAATCGAGGGTGCATAAAGGTTCCTAGTCAAGGTACTGGTTAGTAAATTTTCTCCCTTACCAAATTTGAATGCTAGCTAGTTTTGTATAGTTCAACTCAACTCTCAATTAACCCTTTCTAAGTGTGTGTGGCATGGACACATGACTAAGGATTGTAACTTGGCTAGGGTTTAAACGCAGAATCTTGGCTTGGCCATGTGCAAGAGGGCTCGACCGAAGAAAACAAAAAATTCCATCACTTGGCCATCAAGTGGAAGGGCCATGACTTTGTATGAGGAAGAGCAACAACGAGGTTTCACAAAGTCCGAGGAAGAGAAGGAAACATTTCATGCTCACTGACTTCTTGCAGGCAAGAGCAGACGCTCTAGATTTCTATGGGGTTGTTTCCTTGCACTGCTCTGTGGGACAGTAGTTGTTCAACAACTCTAAATTCTCATTTAATGAATGCATATTAGTGTAATTTTAGATTTTTTCCTATTTTTCTATTAAAAACTTAAAATCTACTCTTTGTTTGGAGATTCTTAGAATTACAACTTATAGAATAATAAACTTTGTCATAGTTGAGTGTGTGCCTAATTTTTCATCATTTCCTACGATTTCAGAATAAGTGACAAATTCGAAACCGTTTACTTGTACTGCAAAAGAATTGAAAGGAAAAACTATTTTATTCAAAATCAAGTTTCTAGATGTGTGCTATGATGTGCGTCTTGGGTTTTTGACTTAACTATATAAAAAAAGAGACATTTAATTTAGAAGTTATACATTTGTGAAACAAAATAGAATTGCAATATTAGGTGTATTGGAATAATTTTCAAGAGATATTCGGTGGATGGTCATCCAAAATCCATTGGTGATACCAAGTACAATGAAGTATTTTTTTATTAATTTGTGTGCACCGCATGAAATAAAAGGATGTGTTCCAAAAGTAATCAAGATAATAGAATACAATGGGAGAATATTTACATCTTTTAAGCCTTTAATGAGTTTGCTCGATAGTTCGGGGGAAAAACCTTACCCTTTTACAGTTCAAAAAATTAAAGAATTAAAAAAAAAAAAATGGAAGGAAATGGAGACAATGTCTACTTTGGAGTTTCTTTTCAAGAATTTGGAACATGTCTCATATCAATCATATATTTTTTCTTGATAAATCGAGATGTCTATACAAACCATGAATAAATGATTTTTAATCAATTACTTCAATTTTTACTACTTTTGTTGTACAGGGTGATTTTTTATTCTTTAATTCCAATTTTGGATAAAAGTGTTGTAATTGTATGAGAGCTTATATGGAGGATAATACCAAGGATTCCATGGCCGCAACTTCGACAAAAGTGTATGGACAAATTCACAGGAAGCCATGCACTCAGTTTAACCCGACGTCTGTTCATAATGCTAGAAAGGTTGGGTTTACGAACAAATTTAGGAGCAAAGAAGAGAAATTTTATGAGTCGTTCTTACATAAGAACAATTATGAAAAGAAAATAAGGTAAACAGTTTTTACGAATAGAAAAGAAGGCAAATAATGTGAGGTGCATATTTTTACAAGTATGTGAAAATGAGAGAAAAAATGCCATGAAAGGAAAATAAGATTACACTACACACATATATATGAAGGAAAAATGTCATTAAAGAAAAATATGATTACNAATAGAAAAGAAGGCAAATAATGTGAGGTGCATATTTTTACAAGTATGTGAAAATGAGAGAAAAAATGCCATGAAAGGAAAATAAGATTACACTACACACATATATATGAAGGAAAAATGTCATTAAAGAAAAATATGATTACAAATTTATCTATGTAATTTTTTTTGTCCTACCTGATATACGTAGGAAGGTTTGCAAATGAAATGAGCAGAATTGATCTTCAAATCTATCGAGAGGCGAATGAATAATAATGCAGACAAAGCAAAGGTTTGATAATGTAAATGGAAATTTTCCATTCAAGAGGATTTAGATAGAAAAATGGTGAATATCACACGACCAACTTAGTGTTGAGCGACTTACCAGTGGTTGCATAAATTGACTTCTTGATTGCGTGCAGTAGTTACACTTTGCTGCTAGGTTGATATTTGATTTCCGTCCTCAATTTCCTTACGTAGTTTTAAATGTGCTCACATTTTTAAATGCGATGATAGGAGTTGTAAATGTGTTTTCAAGTTCTTTAAATGAAAGACTTAAAATATATCATTAGAATGTAGGAAGTAGGAAGTGTCAGAAATTTAAGTTGATAGGTTAGTAAATGTTGCATGAAGGTCGTGGAAGAAGAATTAATCATGCACATACATCCCATGCCCATGAAAGAAGAATTATTCATAACATTATGCATGTACATCAAATTTAATATAGATGGTGGGTTCTAGTTGGAGGAAGACAAATGATGAAGGTTCAAGATGAACACCCGCTTAAAAGAACACCTTCGTCGTAATAATAAACTCACATACCCCCAAAGTAGGGGAAAGGAAACACTAAAGTGAATTGGGATAGTTATATTATTTAAAGACTATAAATTATGTTGTGTGTGAAAATATGTATGGATTCAAATTTATATAGCTAAATCCCCCAAAACATTGTAGTCCAAAATTTAATATATTTTTGTAAAATTCATATTTATTAACTAACTAAATTAACTAAATTATGTTGCATGTGAATATTGCTCCAAAATTTAATATACATGTTTGTAACACCAAATCACAACTAACATCAAAATCAAATGATCTTTATGAAAGCTTACTAACACCAAAATTAACTCCTTGGCTCGATAGTTCTCAATGAGGCTTCACATTGGCTCACATTGGATCAAAATTATAGTGATATTCGCATTGATCGAGATTATTGGGACAATACTCAGCGAATGTGATTTCATCCTCTACCTTATCAACTAATCCAAATTAAAAAAAAAAAAATTGGGCCTTGTGACCTCCATGACAATGCTAATGGATGAATGTCTGAATTGTTAGGCAAATAGTGTGGTTGAAACAATTGAAGGTGTAAAGTCTTCGGGTTTTTCTTCAACCACTTTCTTGTTGCAACTCTAGAATAAAAAACCCATATTGTTCTTCTGAGCTAAGAAATATCTGGATGGGACAAAATGAGACAATGGTTTAGCTCAAGTACAAATAAGCTTAAATGTCATATTATCACAAAACCAAAAATAGAAAAGATCTAAAAATTAAGAAACATTAAAAAAAATACCTTGTACAAATTACAATGGATTAGGTGGATATTGATGTATTCTATTTCATAGGGAACTATTTGACCATTTAAAAAAATTTGAAAGACACTTAAAATAATTAGTCCATTGTAAAAGCAATTCAAAATACTATGCAATTTGACATCTACAAATGTTTACGTCTCTATTTATGTTTTTGAAAGACTAAATAGAATTCAATCTTGCACCATATTCATTTTTTGAACTAGTAACTTATTTCATAACAAAAGAAAACTTCCACTAAAAGTGAAACTCACATATATACAATTATCAAGTCTTTATGAAAAATAAATCAATCAAACTTAAATATGTACTATATAGGAGAAGCACAATCAAAATGCTCGAACCCTCTTCCATATAGTTTGGATATCAAAATATAGATGAAAATTATATTTAACATCAGTCTTGAAACCATATTTAACCTCTCTATTTAGGTGACAATATAACCTCTGAACAAGGAAATACACACTATTTACTCTAGTTTTTTCTAAATACACATTTCAATACATGAGATAAAATTGCCATCACCTTAAAAAAGTTAATGGGATAGCAAATTCCACTTGACTTAATTTTAAACTAAATACATAATAAATTTAAAATCACATTTCATTTAAATAGTTTAACTAATTTAACTTAGTTAGACGTAAATGTAACTTATACACATTCCTCTAAGTTCAAATCACCGTGAATAACTTTTTTAGTTTATAAATGCCATGAATACACTAATAGAATTCTAGTATTTGTACATATCAACGTGAGAAGAGTGTAGTCAACACTCCAATATCAACATATATAAATATCAAAAGCATATTAATAAAATAAAATAAATAATAATAAAAATAAATTTTTTAAGAAAGATAAACTTAAATTTAAAATAATAAAATATATTTAAATATTAAAATAACAAAAAATCAACTTAAAATAATAAATCCAACTATGAAGTAGTGAACTAAATTTAAAATAACAAAAAGTCAAATTAAAATAGATAAATACCAACTATGAAACACTTCCACTGAAAGGGACCTTCTCCCACAACTGAAAGGTTCAATCTCGTCTGCAATTGAGGTAGAGTAGAAGAATCAAAGACAGAATACTGAGAAAGAACAAAGCGACTTATAATTTCTCTCAACTCGTAGATGCGTCTAAAACCCTAGACACAAGAGCTCTTTCCAGATTCTTACAACCTTAATTTTCTTCTCAACTCAAAATATAAAATAAAAATTTCCCCTTCCAGGACTTGCCATTGGCACAAGCTCTTCTTCGGCCATGTTTTTTGTTATTTAAAATATATCTTTTTTCTTATATCTGCCTTGCAATGTCTAGTGGTTGATTTAATTGAATTCCTCATTACTTGGTTTGTTTGAAATCGTTCGTGAATTGAGGTTAAAATTGTACTCTCAAATGCAATGGGTTACTCACGTTGCACATGTTATGATCGAATTGGGTCTGTGAATTAAATATCAAACCCATTGTCACATTCATTTGGATGGTGATATCTTGGTTGTTTTGATTGAACTCGCTGTGAATTTGAGGTGAAACGACTTCCACTGCATTTGGGTGCCCATATCTTGACATGTGGATTGAGGTAAAAAACAAAAAGGAATGAAGAAAGTGAGAGAGGGGTTGTACATTGGCTATTTCTTTGACATGTGCATGATTTTGGGAGATGAATTGAATCTCCAAGTGAAAATCACGCATGTATTATCTCTTCTTTCCATAAACTTTTATCTCTTCTCATAAATCTGCCTTACAATGTTCATTGGCAGTTCAATATTTTGATTCAGGCTGATCGATGAACAAGGAATTTAAGCCAAGATTTCACTTGCCTAGTAGGTTGGAGTCTATGGAGAAGATAAGTGCAATTGGGTCGGTGGAGAATACACATAGGAGGTTGGAATCGGTGGATAAAACATGAGATTTGGGTTGGTAGAGAAGAGACTTGGACAATAGATCTTATGGTTGATGATCAAATTGCAATTTCTTATTGGACACAGGACGATGAAGAAGGAATCTAGCAGTCGTGGCCTTAGAGTCTATGAATTCGCTCAAGGATAAGATAAAGACAAGATACATGATATGTGGAGGTAGCATATTGGTTGATGGTTAATGAATAGGTGAAAAATTATTACAGGGGTTTGACAGACGACGAAGTCTCTAAAAGAACCTCCCCTTAAATAACACCTTCTGTGTAAAAAGTGAAAAAATATATATAATAAATTTTTCCAAATAAACACGAATGATAAAAATTTCAGCGAAAGAATTTTAAAGTTCATAACAGTATTTTTATCATTCGTGTTTATTTGGAAAAATTTATTATATATATTTTTTCAAATATTTAAATATATTTCTTCGTTTATTAATTCTTAAATTGATTTACTTCATCCCCTCATTATTTAATTTATAAATTAGTTTTAGTCTTCTTACCAACTTAGAGTTAGGCCTAATTTTTTAATAGTCTTAGACTTTCATTTAGGGATTTATAAGTAATCATTTCAGTCCTTAATTACTTAATTAAGTCCCGAAAGGAAAGTGTCATCGACATTTTAGGAATCGACTTTTCGGGAGTCGAGAGACCAAGTGGTCGCGTGTTTGAGTCGTGAAACCCCGAAAGCGACTGCGGTCGTATCAGGAGAGGTCATGTGGACCAGAGGGATAGCCCAAGGGGATAACTGAAGTTAACGCCATTTCAGCAAATCAACATTTCGGAGTTCGCGGTTTCGAAAAATCTGGGGCAAGAGTTCTAAACTCGCGAAATAATGAATCGCAAAATCCCGATAGGATCTGGACCGTCAGATCACAGGAAGATCTGGACCGTTGAATTGTCTAAAGGCATATTTCGCATTTCGGCAATTTGAAAGACAGAGAGTCGGAAAAGCCCGTAGCGCTTTAACATCAAGGCAAGTGGTCACATTGCACAGTGACTAAGGCCAAATTCAAGGCCGATAAGCTCTCTTCGGCTATCGGCAAATCGACATTTCGGCAATCGGAGGTTGGCAAGACAAGAGATCAGAGGAATCATATAACGAAGTCCCGACGTCAGAATCGCAAAGCCAAAAAGTCGTGAAATCTTGAACGCAGAGTTCTGAAGTCACTGCAAATTATATGCAGGAGACAGGTAAGTAAGAATTTTGTTTATGTTTTGTTCATTATTATTTTTTAAATAAAAAAAATATATATGGTGTCATCTAGAAATTTAGGACCAACACAGGGTCTGATTCTTCTTGGAAAGAACTATGAGTTATGGTCTCTTCGGATGAAATCCTTCTTGCAAGCACAAGAGTGTTGGGATGCAGTGGATCATGGATATGTGGAACCAGATTCAACAGACCTGTCCACCATGACTAATCAGCAGAAAATTGCTCAGGCAACACAGAGAAACAGAGAAAATAAAGCTAAGTTTTGGATTCAAAATTATGTGGATGACTCAATTTTTTCAAAAATCACAGGCGCTGGTACTTCAAAACAGGCCTGGGACATCCTTAAATATTCCTACCAAGGAAATGACAGGGTCAAAATAGTTAAACTGCATACCTTGAGGACACAATTCGAGACTCTAAGGATGACAGAGTCCAAAAATGTGGATTAGTTCATGACCAGAGTCATGGGCATTGTGAACCAGATCAGACTGACTGGTGAAACCATCACTGATCAACGCATTGTTGAGAAAATCCTAAGAAGTTTACCAAAGAAATTTGAAATGGTAGTAACAACAATCCTTGAATCCAAGGATCTGTCAAGTTTTTCAACAGATGAATTAATTGGTTCTCTGGTGACA
>SNQJ01S0082522.1:0-35155 GCA_010110895.2 Picea sitchensis
TTTCATATATTAGATTAAAAGTTAGTCTACTTGACTAGTTTGAGTGGTTGAGTTCTTTGAATTTCATGTAAAAAGGTTTCAGGTTGATTTCTCACTTTAATTGTCTTTATTACGTGTCTCACATTAGGCATGCACAACAACCATAGGGCTGCTGTGCACATGAGGCTATACCCTACTAAATCCACATTCCTCTTTAGCAATTACAATTTTAGCTACATATTGTGTATGTTTTTCATCTATCCTCAACCCCCATGATGCCATCCTATACCCCTTACTTTGATTTTCTTTTCCTTCCCATTAGAAACCCAAGCAAGCCAAGATATCTCTAGTTTTCGTTCTCTAGTTTTCTAAGTTAGTAGAACTAGGCTTGCACACAACCTTCAAGATTCACAGAGAAGGAATTCTAAGTGAAATGTTAGGGGAGTATTCAATAGGAGTGATCCTACAAATACCTCTAGGCTATACAACAACCCTAAGGTGGTTGTGGTCTACCAACAACCCAATTGGATAGTTTATTTTGATAAAGTACTAGGATATGATGATATGATAGCTCTTGAATTTGAATATAATTTTCAAAATATCAAAGGTCAAGAATACATCATAGCAATGAGAGGATTGGTAATGTAGGTGAAGGAATCCATCATAAGAAAAGTTCAAGGACTTCCCATGGGTTTACCTTAGGATAAATATGAAAGGAAGCTTGCAATCGATGCTAATAACCATTTTTCCTTAGTTATGTAGAACCTAAGTGAAACAAGAATGGGGTCAAAAGAGATACTCTTCCAAACCCATGGGATCAAGTAGCCTACCACCTACTAAAGTATATCACTTATGAGGGAAGTTTGAGTATGCTTTATGCATACCATTTCATGTTCTTGCATTAGCTCAAGAATTTGTTTCACCATAGACTTGACAAAAAATTGAGAATTCCTTATTTCCTAGTATAGTCTTTAAGAGAAATGAGTTCAAAGGTTAAAAATGGGAAAGAGGAGGCCTTGGCCCACCATGGCCTCATAAATTTTTTAGTATGTGATGTTATGGAAAGATAAGTTGTTAGAGTACCTTGGGAATAATTTGTGACCATGGATAGACAGAAATTTCTGGCCTCCCAACAATCTATCTAGGAAGCCAGTCAAGAAAGAGACATGAGGAAGAATAAATTTGGGAAGGTATAGGTCTCAAAAAGAAAAAAATATCATAAAAAGATCAAGGTGGAATATTTAGACAAATAAATAAATTCCACCTTAAATAAAGTTGACCCTCTATGCCAGATTTGCATTGTGCCTCACTGAGCTAAACCCTAGTTCCAGAGATCCTCTAATAAACACTTTTTTGGGCGACGAAATCATAGGAAAGGGGTCCGCCTAGCCAACATCCGGTGCCAGGAGTCTAATAGAACTAGCGTTTTGTCGATCCGAGGCATGATTTGGGTGCTATGGAGAGTTGCAATTCGCCTCCTGAATCTATTCAGGGACACGATGTCGATTTGGTTTGGGGGCACAAAATCACAACCGACTGAAGTAACTGAGTTCCATAAGCTTCGGAAGGTGTGTATGACCAATTCCCACATGACCACGGTGCCCACAATCGTCAGACACAGGGGATTTGAAAGTTGAACTCCTGTGTTGGATTTGAATTGTGCCTCATTGAGCTAAACCCTGGTTCCAGAGATCCTCTAACAAACACTTTTCTCGGAGATGAAATTACAGGAGAGGAGTCCCCCTAGCTAGAATCCGGTGCCAAGAGTCCAATAGAATTTCTGTCGCGTCAATCTGAGGCATGATTTGGGTGCTATGGCGAGTTGCAATTTGCCTCCTGAAGCCATTGAAGGAGACAATGACAATTTGGTCAGGGGGCACAAAATCACAATCGGGTGACATAAGTAAGTTCTGTAAGCTCCAGAAGGTGTGTGTGACTAATGCTCACATGACCATAGTGCCCAAAATTTCTCGACACAAGGGCTTCGAAAGTTGACCCCCTGTGTCAGATTTTCATTGTACCTCACTGAGCTAAACCTTAGTTCCAAAGATCCTCTAAAAAACACTTTTCTAGGTGATATAATCATAGGAGAGGGGTCCCCCTAGCTGGAATTCCGTGCCAGGAGTCCAACACAACTGGCATTTTCTCGATTTGAGGCACGATTTGGGTGCTATGGCGAGTTCCAACTCACCTCCTGAATCCATTCATGGACACAATGAAAATTTGGTCTGGGGGTACAAAATCACAACCAAGCGACATAACTGAGTTTTGTAAGCTCCGAAAGGTGTGCATGACCAACACCCACACGAACATGGTGCCCACAATCGCCTGATACAGGGGCTTTGAAAGTTGATCCCTTGTGCTAGATTTGCATTGTGACTCACTAAGGTAAACCCTAGTTTCGAAGATCCTCTAACAAACACTTTTCTGGGTGAAGAAATCAAAGGAGAGGGGTCCCCTTAGTTGGAATCCGGTGCCAAGAGTTAAATAGAACTGGAGTTTCATCTATCTGAGGCACGATTTGGACGATATGGCGAGTTGAAACTCACCTCTTGAAGCCATTTAGGGACACAATGACAATTTGGTCCAGGGGCCCAAAATCACAACCGGGAGACGTAACTATGTTCCGTAAGCTCTAGAAGGTGTGTATGACCAACGAACACACAACCATGGTGCCCACAATCACCCGACGCAGAGGATTTGAAAGTTGATCCCCTATTTCGTATTTTCATTATGCCTCACAGAGCTAAACCCTAGTTGCGAAGATCCTCTAACAAACAATTTTTTGGGTGATGAAATCACAGGTGAGGGGTCGCCCTAGCTGGAATCCGGTGCCAGGAGTCCAACAGAACTGGCATTTCATCGATCTAAGGCACGATTTGGGTGCTATGGAGAGTTGCAACTCACCTCCTGAAGCCATTCAGGGACACAATGACAATTTTGTTTGGGGGGACAAAATCACAACCGAGTGACATAAATGAGTTCTGTAAGCTCCAGAAGGTGTGTATGACCAACGCCCACACGAATATGGTGCCCACAATTTCCCGACAAAGGGGGTTTGAAAGTTGACCCCCTGTGCCGGATTTGCATTGTGTCTCACTGAGCTAAGCCCTAGTTCTGAAGATCCTCTAACAAACACTTTTTCGGGCGACAAAATCATAGGAGAGGGGTCCCCCTGGATGGACTATGGTGCAAGGAGTCCAACAGAACTAGATTTTCATCGATCCAAGGCACGATTTGGGTGCTATGGTGAGTTGCAACTCGCCTCTTGAAGCCATTCAAGGACATAGTGACAATTTGGACCCGAGGGCACAAAATCACAATCGGGTGACGTAACTAAGTTCTGTAAGCTCCTAAAGGTGTGTATGAACAATGCCCACACGAGAATGGTGCCCACAATCGCTCGACATAGGGGCTTTGAAAATTTACCCCTTGTGCCAGATTTGCATTGTGTCTCACTAAGCTAAACCCTAGATCTAGAGATCCTCTAACAAACACTTTTTTGGGTGACAAAATCAAAGGAGAGCCCTCCCCCCCTAGGTGGAATTCGGTGCCAGGAGTCCAATAGAACTAGCGTTTCATCGATCTGAGGCACAATTTGGGTTCTATGGCAAGTTGCAACTCACCTCCTGAATCCATTTAGGGACACAATGACAATTTGGTCCGGGGGAACAAAATCACAACCGGGAGACATAACTGAGTTATGTAAACTATAGAAGGTGTGTATGACCAACGCCCAGATGACCACGGTTCCCATAATAGCCTGACACATTGGCTTTGAAAGTTGACCACCCATGCAAAATTTGCATTGTGCCTCACTGAGCTAAACCCTAGTTCTAGAGATCCTCTAACAAACACTTTTTTGGGCGACGAAATCACAAGAGAGGGGCCTCCCTAGCTGGAATCTGATGCCAAGAGTCCAACATAACTATCGTTTCATTGATCCGAGGCACGGTTTGGTTGCTATGGTGAGTTGTAACTAGCCTCCTAAATCCATTCAAGGACAGAATGACAATTTGGTCCGGGGGCACAAAATCACAACTGGGTGACATAACTGAGTTCCATAAGCTCCAGAAGGTGTGTATGACCAAATCCCACATGACCAAAGTTCCCACAATCGCTCGACACTTGGTATTTGAATGTTGACCCCCCATGCCAAATTTTCATTGTGCCTCACTGAGCTAAACCTTAGATTCAAAGATCCTCTAACAAGCACTTTTCTAGGCGACAAAATCATAGGAGAGGGGTCCCCCTAGATGTAATCTGGTGCAAGGATTCCAATAGAACTAGATTTTCGTCGATTCGATGCAAGGTTTGGGTGTTATGGTGAGTTTCAACTCGCCTCCTGAAGTCATTCAATGATATAATTCCAATTTTGTCCGGGGGCACAAAATCACAACTGAGTGACATAAATGAGTTTCGTAAAGTCCCGGAGGTGTGTATGACCAATTCCCACATGACCATGATGTTGACGATCTCTCGATACAGGGGCTTTGAAATTTGACCCACTGTGCCAGATTTGCATTGTGCCTCACTGAGCTAAACCCTAATTATGGAGATATTCTAAAAACACTTTTCTGGGTGACGTAATCACAGGAGAGGGGTCCCCCTACCTGGGATCCGATGCCAGGAGTCCAACATAACTGGAGTTTCATCGATCTGAGGCATTCATTGGGTGTTATAGTGAGTTGCAACTCGCCTATTGATGCCATTTAGGGACACAATGACAATTTGGTCTGGGGGAAAAAAATCACAACCGTGCAATGTAACCGAGTTGTGTAAGCTCCAGAAGGTCTATATGACCAACGCCTACAGGACCATGGTGCCCATAATCGCCTGACATAGGGGCTTTGAAATTTGAATCCCTATGTCATATTTGCATTTTGCCTCACTGAGCTAAACCCTAGTTCCAAAGATCCTCTAACAAACACTTTTCTGGGCGAAAAAATCACAGGAGAGGGGTCCCTCTACCTGGAATCCGATGCCACAAGTCCAAAATAACTGGTGTTTCGTCGATCTGAGGCACATATTGGGTGCTATGGTGAGTTGCAACTCGCCTTCTGAAGCCATTTAGGGACACAATGACAATTTGATATGAGGGCACAAAATCACAACCGAGCGACGTAACTAAGTTTTGTAAGCTCTGAAAGGTGTGTATGTCCAACGCCCACACAAACATGGTGACCAAAATCGCCTGACACATGGGAATTAAAGTTTGACCCCCTGTTTCATATTTGTGTTGTGCCTCACAGAGGTAAACCCTAGTTCCAAAGATCCTCTAACAAACACTTTTTTGGGTGACAAAATCAGAGGAGAGGGGTCCCCCTAGCTGGAATTCGGTGTCAGGAGTTTAAAAAAATTGGAGTTTCATCGATCCGAGGCATAGTTTGGGTGATATGGCGAGTTGCAAATTGCCTCTTGAAGCCATTCGAGGACACAATGACAATTTGGTCCGGGGGCACACAATCACAACCGGGCAACATAACTGAGTTCTGTAAGCTACGGAAGGTGTGTATGAACAATGCCCACATGACCATGGTGCCCACAATCACCTGAAACATGGGCTTTGAAACTTGACCACCTGTGTCGTATTTTCATTGTGCTTCACTGAGCTAAAGCCTAGTTCTGGAGATCCTTTAACAAACACTTTTCTGGGAGACATAATCACAGTAGAGCCCCCCCCCTAGCTGCAATCCGATGATAGGAGTCTAACATAACTAGAATTTCATCGATCTGAGGCACGCCTTGGTTTCTATGGTGAGTTACAACTAGCCTCTTGAAGCCATTCAAGGACACAAGGACAATTTGGTCTAGGGGCACAAAATCAAAACCAGGCGATGTAACTGAGTTCCATAAGCTCCAGAAGGCATGTATAACCAATGTCAACACAAACATGGTTCCCATAATCGCCCGACACATGGGATTTAAAAGTTGACCACCTATGTTGGATTTTCATTGTGTCTCACTGAGCTAAACCCTAGTTTTGTAGATCCTCTAACAAGCACTTTTCTGGGCGACGAAATCATAGGAGAGGGGTACCCCTAGCTGGAATCCGATGCGAGGCATCCAATAGAAATGGTGTTTCATCGATCTGATGCATGGTTTGGGTTCTATGGCGAGTTACAACTCACCTCCTGAATCCATTCAATGACACAATAAAAATTTGGTCTAGTGGCACAAAATCACAACCGAGCGATGTAACTGAGTTCCGTAAGCTCCGAAAGGTGTGTATTACCAATTCCCACATGACCACAATGCCCACAATTTCCCGACATAGGAGATTTGAAAGTTGACCCCCTATGTCAGATTTTCATTATGCCTCACTGAGCTAAACCCTCGTTCTAGAGATCCTCTAACAAACACTTTTTTGGGTGACAAAATCATAGGACATGGGTCCCTCTAGTTGGAATCCAGTGCCAGGAGTCCAACAGAACTAGCGTTCTGTCGATCCGAGGCATGATTTGGTTTCTATGGCGAGTTTCAACTAGCCTCTTGAAGCCATTCAGGGACACAATGACAATTTGGTCCGGGGGCAGAAAATCACAACCAAACGATGTAACTGAGTTCTGTAAGCTCCAAAAGGTGTGTATGACCAACTCCCACATGACCAAGGTTCCCACAATCGCTTGACACATGGGCTTTGAAAGTTGACCCCCTATCCCAGATTTACATTGTGCCTCGCTGAGCTAAACTCTAGCTCCAAAGATCCTCTAACAAACACTTTTTCGGGCGATAGAATCATAATAGAGGCCCCCCCCTAGCTGGAATTTGGTGCCAGGAGTCCAACAGAACTGGCATTTTGTCAATCCGATGCACAGTTTGGGTGATATGACAAGTTGCAACTCGCCTCCTGAATCCATTTAGTGACACAATGGCAATTTGGTTCGGGGGCACAAAATCACAACCAAGTGACATAAATGAGTTTCGTAAGCTTTGAAAGGTGTGTATGACCAACTCCCACACGAACATGGTGCCCACAATCAACCGACACAAGGGCTTTGAAATTTGACTCCCTGTGTCGGATTTGCATTGTGCCTCACTGAGCTAAACCCTAGTTCTGGAGATCCTCTAACAAACACTTTTTTGGGAAACAAAATCATAGGAGAGTGGTCCCCTAGCTGGAATCCAGTGCAAGGAGTCCAACATAACTGGTGTTTCATCGATCCGAGGCATGGTTTGGGTGATATGGCGAGTTGCAACTCACCTCCTGAAGTTATTCAGGGACATAATGACAATTTGGTCCAGTGGCACAGAATCAAAACTGGGCGATGTAATTGAGTTTCGTAAGCTCTGGAAGGTGTCTATGACCAATGACCACATGACCATGGTGCCCACAATTTCTCGACATAGGGGATTTGAAAGTTTACCTTGTGTGACAGATTTGAATTGTGCCTCACTGAGATAAACCCTAGTTCCGAATATCCTCTAACAAACACTTTTCTGGGTGACGAAATCACAGGAGAGGGGTCCCCCTAGATGGAATCCGGTGCTAGGAGTCCAAAATAAAAAACGTTTCATTGATTCGAGGCAAGATGTAATTGGAAACATGCCTCATTTTAGATGAGGAGAAAGGGGTTAAAATCATGATGAGGTACATGCTAATGATGAGGATGAATATGATTTTTCCAAGACATGAGAAATCTAAACCTAGCAATAGGTCTTTCCCATAATCCAAACCATGGGTTTCAAGGATATCAAAGATATGGGAAAATATGAACAAGGCCCATCTGAGCTACCAATTATTGATAAAATACCTAAAGGCATATGGATGATATCCACTCCAAAATACACCATTTTCTTAAAAGGGAGAGCTACATTCTATCTTTACCCCACCAACAAATAAGAAGGATGAATATGAGAATATGATAGGGGATTTGAGTTAGAGGGCTCTATTCCTTTTTATTATCAAGCCATGCCAACCCCATTAGGAGCAATATGCTCATGAAGGGAAACAAGGATCAATACAAACATTTATTTTATTTGTCCATGCCATTATTCTAAGACTCTATAAGAGAAAGAGAGAAAAGGGGCCAATTTTTTTTGTATAGTTGCACTAGAGCCTTCTGACTCAAGCTACAGATAAATAAACAACTCAACACAAGAAATGAAAATTGACATATTAACATAACAATATCCAACTAAGTTATTGAAAGTCAACTAATGATACCTTATTCTCCATCCAGATAACAAAATCAGATCACTTTTTTTCCTGTATCATCTCGAATTCGTATTCTGATGGATAATGGCCATATTGTTGCTCTTGTCAAAACATGGCAGATGGACTAGTTAAAGTAATTAATATGCAATCATTTACTTTTTTGTACAAAATTTTAAGAAATAATCATTTCAGATATTCCCAGGACTTACAAACTTGCATATTAAGGCTTCTAATCATGTTTGGCCACTATGATGTGTGGCACAAAATTTGGCAAGCCTGGCCTTTGAGGCCTTGTCTTGAAACATACACTAGTTCAATTTAGATTATGCACCGGTAAAATATAAAAATCATTTCATGAATTTGAAATAAGCTAGTGTAAAAAATTCAAATACCTGTATGCTCTCCTCACCGGACTTCCTCCGTGCATCTGCTCTATAATATGATTTTTCGATATCTTTCCATACTTTCACACTTACATCAATTGGCCTTCTTTTGTTCCTTAGTTCAGGAGGAATTCCTTTTATCTTTTTCGTTTGGTTGCAACAAAATCTCTTGCAATTTTGAGTCATTTGTTTTTTTATCTTCTTTACTAACCAACCTTTCCCAAATTTAGTGTCCATGTCATTGATGACTTTTTTTTAAAAGTGCAAGGGTATCTTTGATAATTGAAGATGTAGATGCTCTTTGAAGCATTGAATGGATGATTCCTTCAACCTATGCATGAACACTTTCCCGCCATCTGTCATTCTGATATTCCCATAAACAACATCATATTCTACCTTGGTTTCGTATGTACCAATGCAAGATACATAACATGTACTGGTGGTGGAAGAAATATGTGACACAGGAGTGGCTGGCACATTGGACGTCTCTACTCCCTGTTCCACATTCTTAGAGGTGATTGAGATTGAATTTCTCCTTGATCTTTTGCATGATCCAGGAATTTATGGAGAATCAATCGATTCCCTTTGAGAGGGTTGATTTGGTTGGACTATTTCAGTGCCTTTAGTAGATCGTTCTTCCGCATATTTGGAAATCATGGACAAGTCCATACCTTCTAGTTTCTTCACTTCTTCTACCCCCAATATAGAATCCATTGCCTCTTTTATTTTCTTCGGGTCATGTCCCTATATATGTATGATAAATTTCTTACTTTAAATTTAAAAATAAAAACAATTAACCCTATATAGAGAGGAAATTTATTCTTTTATAATTTTGAAATAAAAAACTGAAAAACACAATTCAAACAAGCAATGGAAACATGCAAAAATCTATAAATTGAGTATGAAATACCTCATTATGGAAAGAATCAGATCCATTTACTCATTTCCCTCTACTGCTTGACATTTTTTGAAGTCCTAGGGCAAATGTTTTTCCTATCCAGACTGTGGAAAATCCCTCTCTTTTCTCTGTATGCATTGAAACAATTGGTGGGATTATAGATCGCTCAATTGGTTACGGGTTAACGAGATCAAGTGGATATAGATCATCTGTGGGTGGTTATTTCTTACTGTTCCTTACTGTTCATCATCTGTGGGTGGATATAGATCATCAACAAACTTGATTACTATTCCTTTGTGTCGATCAATTGCCTCTGTCTGTACGGGTGAGGATATTCCCATGCTTTCCCCTGCCTTATTACTATTCCTTTGCATCAATCAACTTCCTTTGTCTCTACGGGTGAGGATATTCCCACGTTTTCCCCTGATTTATTATTGTTCCTTTGCGTCTATCAACTGCCTCTGTCTCTACAGGTGAGGATCTTCCCACACTTTCCCCTTCCTTTTATCTGGGTGGTTCTTTTGGGTATGATATTTTTTTTACAATGCATGGGGACATGAGATTACCTGCAGATCGGTGTACATGCTTGCTTTTAGGTGTGCGTGAGATATAAAATCATGAATGGAGATTCAAGAATGCACAAACCCTTGCTTTTGGGTGCACGCAAGATCTAAAATTGTGAATGGAGTATCATGAATGCACAAAGTCTTGCTTTTGGGTGCGCACGGGCTCTATTGCATGAATGTTTTTTTAAATTTCGTGTTATACAAATCTGAATAATGAATTTTTTATATGCGTGGGCTCTATTATTTTTGTTTTCCTTTACTATTCAGGTCCAAATTGGGTTCCATTAGCATTGGATTTAGCACCCCAAGTTGATTTCATTTTGTCAACTGGACAATGCTAAATCTGGCGCTAATGGTGCCTGATTTAGAGCCGAATAGTAAAGGAAAACAAAAATTAATAATAGAGGTGACTCTTTGTAAACCATATAAACAATTAGGCTGACTCTTTGTAATTTCGTTTTGTTGGGCTTTGACTCTTCTTCATCCACTTGTAATGAGGTGTAACTTACATGCCTTACACATGTCCTTCATGATTCTCTTGTTTCCAATGAAAAGGATGATGTGGTTCTTTCTCCCTTGTCAATAAAGTAGCCATGGTTTCCTTCCTAGGTTTTATGGGTTCTTGCATGAAGACAAAATGCCTAAATAAGACTCTAACATTGAGGGAAATATTGATATATGATATCCCCTACTAACTTGATTGATGGTGGTTAACCTTGAGGGAAAGTTTGATCTATGATCTCCCCTCCTAACTTGATTGATGGTGGTTGAACCCTTTGGTCATTCCCAGTTTCCTTTGGACCAAGTGTTGGATTGGTAAGTTGAAAGACACTACTCAAAGCCCCTTCATGGAGGTGCCTCAATCCTTGAAGCTCTCCCTTTGTAGGTGCTCTCTCTACTACATAACAAAATTTATAACTAATGGATATCCATATAATCTATTGAGGTGAGAAACCCTATGCAATCATTGAATTTCCTTTTAATTTAATTTATCTCAAGATTTGGTTATGAGGTAAGAGGGTGTAGTTTTCCATATAGATAATTTTCGATCACTATCATCCAATATATAAAAATTCATCATTATTGTGCCCATGTATTCGTATTGGAATATTTGAACTTGACACATAAAAATTAGAGACCAAGATATTGCCATGGTATCCTTGGATGTTGTCCCATTCCATGGTATCCTTGGATGTTGTACCATTCCATATGTAAAAGTCCATATAAACCTTTTGAAAAATATGAAAGGAAAAAGTTATAAAAATATTTAAGCTACACAAAGGCATGGCTCAGAGGAGGGGAGCTTGATGCTCCGCAATCCATGCTCCATGAACCACATAAGTGTTGGATTACTAAGAGGGAGGGTGAATCAATAATAGAGTAATATAATCCTTTTCACCATAAAATGCAAGTGTTATATCAATGTATCATTATCATCCAATAGTTACAGAGTAAATAAACAATGAACAAATGAGCAATCACACATATACACATTACACCAGTGTTTTTACGTGGAAACCCAAAGCAGGAGAAAACCACATAATTATTTTTCTTATATGTCTTGAAGAATTACATTCATTGGAAGCACCAACTTCCTTTGTTTTCTTCATTGGAAGCACCAACTCTCTTTTGTTTTCTAGCTGCAATTGGAAGGATACTCCAAACCCTTAGTTTCTCGTGCTAACACAGGGAAGCTCCAACTCCCCTGGGTTCTCCAAGACCCCTATAGTGTTCTTCTACATAACCAAAGGTGGTTGGCAACCACCTTTCCTTTCCTCTATCCAACCACCAAGTAGAAGTAGAATGATGGAATCCATCATTACATTATCAATTTGTGAGATATACCACTGCATAATTGTACCAATCATACATCGACCGCAAATAAACATGTACAACTTTCCTTGTAATCAATATGTACCTAAACAAAACATGTATCAACAAAATACAACATGTACACAATTCAGTGTTGCAAAGATATGATGTATCAGCACTTAATCATATGTGCCAGATGTATGCTGCATCAAATTGTGCTATGCAACTCAAGCAGATGCCTTTGAAAACTAGGTTTTCTTTCTTTCCTAAAAACTTCCACCCTTTGCAACTTCTTTCAAATAGATATACAACTTGTCACTGCGTCCTATCAATCGTACCTCAAAAGCAAAAATTCACAAGCAACTCTTTTACCCAAAGCATATATTCTCTAGTCATAAAATATATAGGTGTGTAATCATGAACAAGTATAATAACCCCTCTACACATGATCTAGTCATCAAACCCTTTCTGATATTCAAACTCTCAATACATCAACCACTTCACAAATAAGCTCTCAACCATGTACCAAAAAAAAAAAAAAAAACCTTTAGCCATATGCCAAGAAATACAAGATGTGACTCAACAAGAAATATCAATGATAAATATACCAAAGATCCATTTCTAGAGATCTGACTTATACAGAAGATCCCATAACCACTAGTCTCTAGGGAGAATTCCCTCAAATCTCCATAACCATTTCTCACATACACCAAAAATCCAACTATTGATAGAAATAAGACATACCTTTTAAAACCAATGGATAGATTTGATGTATCCGAGCACTATAGACCTCCCCGGGAGCTTGATCTCAGAATCTAGAACCTTCACATCTTCATCTTCTCAATTTTACATGGCTTTACAAACTTGTACACACCCTAATACACTCCAACTCAAGGTGACGACAGCATCTCTAATACACTCATACCAAGTGGTATGTACATTACCCAATACACTGTCACCCAACATATTTCGGGAATTATCATTTTTAGTATTTGTTTTAATTCGACTATTGCCAACCTCTTCTCATACTACCTCATACTTTCTAACTCGCATGTATCAATGAGTACTTGCAATAATCCTCACACAACAAAAGATATTCAATGTGTTCAAGTGTGTTTAAAATGAGAGAGTCTTGCCTCTTATTTATACTTTCATGTAGCATTCCACTTTCCTAATTTTAAGGAGTTCTCCATTAATTTTATTATTTAAATAATTTCTTTTGCAAACACTTTGACTTTGTGGGGCTTCTTTAGATGACTCATGAGGGTTCTCCTCATTTCACATGGCCACAACTCTAACCGTGAGGAGTTATGCAACTGCTCCACATACCACCACCATAAATGGCATGAAATGTACTATCCATCCGAATAGTACCTGCAAATATCTCAAAAATAATACCATTATCCATCAAACAAACTTGGGTCCATTACCTAAAAAATTGTGCTACTGTGATTCACTACTGTAATTTCTTCAAGGGTTGACATTTTCACGACAACTACCCATTTAATCAACAATAAGGACTAAGCCATCAAACCTTGAAAGAAAGTAATAGCGCCATAATATCTAGAGGAACTTTGTAGTCAAGGCTAAAACTTTACTTGGCCTAACACATAATTAATTTAGTTGATAACTAGGCCCAAGAGGAAATGATAGAGAATGATAATATTGTTGGCATTTAAGTCACCTCCAAAAGCACAAAAACTATCATCACTAAGTTCAAGTTCAAGTTGGTTTTTCACCCTAATAAATAAAAATAAAGAAAGAATCCGATAAATGCATTTAAGACACAAGTGTATTTCATCCATGGCCCTTTTAAAAATATATTTTGTTTTAAGTTTGGAAACAATTTTCTCCTATCCTATAAAATGGTATTGGAAACCCAAATCCCAAGAAGAGTGGACCCCTTATCAATGCATATTCTATGGCCTTCAACCCAAAACTAGAATCTTAAAATGACTTATAAAAAGTAAAAGGCCTCTATTTCTTTGTGTAATGTTAGCTACAACATAATTTCTTAACTTCTTTCCAAAATACTCACTTATTTCATGAACTAGGTTCCTCTCCAAGGATTAAATATTTTTGTGATGCATGGAAGGAAGGTTCTAAATAGTATTAGAGATAAGGATGAATTCTTCCACTCAACAAGAAAAATAATGTCCCATTTGCATATCTTAAATAGGACATGTATACAAATCATAATAACCTTGAATATGAATTTATCTTTGTTGTATAAAGAAATAAAACAAATTCACTATCATATTATCCTCTATATTTTAGGGAGTTTGTGTGATGGTAATTTGGTTGTATTGTTTAGCAGTGTCTCAACCAATTTTTTTTTTTCAACATCAACAAGTGTGTGCCAAGAATTCCCTTTCTCCTTTCTTTATATTGTTGATGAAAATGCTCATCAAGTCTTCTTTGGTTGGAAAGGGAGGACTTGATAAGAGTCTTCATCAAAGAACAAGGTTATGTGTCACAATGGTTTTCTCATAGAAACAATTGAAAGTTTAAACAAATATATATATATATATATATATAAGGGAAACAAGGTTGTAAATAACGTAAAGACTTCTAGCAATGAATCTTGATGGTAGTCAATGCCATTTCTCCCTTTTATTCATGCTTTATAGAAAATTCTCAAAAGTTTGTATTCTATCATAATGCCAATTAATGTGGTTGCATTGTACCCATATGAATCTCAAATCATGCATTTTAGTATGGGTATATATACTAGATATGGGTAGAAACCCTATGCAATCATTGGATTTTCTTTTAATTTAATTCCTCTCAAGATTTGGTTATGAGGTAAGAGGATGTAGTTTGCCATATAGGTAATTTTCAATAACTATCATCCAAGATCTAAAAATGCATCATTATTCTTCCCATGTATTCCTATTGGAATATTTGAACTTGACACATGAAAATTAGAGACCAAGGTATTGCCATGGTATCCTTGGATGTTGTCCCATTCCATATGTAAAAGTCCATATAAACCTTTGGAAAATGTGAAAGGAAAAGGTTATGAAAAAATTTAAGATACACAAAGGCATGGCTCAGAGGAGGGGAGCTTGATGCTCCACAGTCCATGATCCATGAACCACATAAAGAATAAGACATCAAACTTGGAAAGAAAGTAATATCACCATAATATCTAGAGGAACTCTGTAGACAAGGCTAAAATTTTACTTGGCCTAACACACAATTAAGTTAGTTGATAACTAGGCCCAAGAGGCAATGATAGAGTATGATAATATTGTTGGCATTTAAGTCACCTCCAAAAGCACAAAAACTGCCATCACTAAGTTCAAGTTCAAGTTGGTTGTTCACCTCTAATAAATTCAAAAATGAAAGTGAAAGAATTTGATAAATGCATTAAAACACAAGTGTATTTCTATCCATGGCGCTTAAACAAAAATATATTTTGTTTTAAGTTTGGAAATAATTTTCTCCTATCTTGAATAAAATGGTGTTAGAAACCCAAATCGCAAGAAGAGTGAACCCCTTATCAATTCATCTTCTGTGGCCTTCAACCCAAAACTAGAATCTTAAATGACTTATAAAAGTAAATGCCTCTATTTCTTTGTGTAATGTTAGCTACAACATAATTTCTTAATTGCTTTCCAAAATACTCACTTATTTTCATGAACTAGTTCCTCTCTAAGAATTAAATAGTTTTGTGATGCATGGAAGGAAGGTTCTAAATAGTATTAGAGATAAGGATGCATTCCTCTACTCAACAAGAAAAATAATGCCCCATTTGCATATCTTAAATATGACGCGTAGACAAATCATAATAACCTTGAATATGAATTTCTATTTGTTGTATAAAGAAATAAAACAAATTCACTATCATAATATCCTCAGATATTTTAGAGATTTTGTGTGAAGGTAATGTGGTTTTATTGTTTAGCAGTGTATCAACCCATTTTTTTTTCAACTTCAACAAGTGTGTGCCAAGAATTCCCTTTCTCCTTTCTTTGTATTGTTGATGAAAATTCTCATCAAGTCTTCTTTGGTTGGAAAGGGAGGACTTGATAAGAGTCTTCATCAAAGAACAAGAGTCTGTGTCATCAATGGTTTTCTCATAACAACAATTGAAAGTCAAAACAAAGATATATATGTGGAAACAAGGTTGTGGGCCAACATAAATACTTCTAGCAATGAATCTTGGTAGGTCACTGTCATTTTTTTTATTCATTTTTTCTAGAAAAGTCTCAAAAGTTTGTATTATATCCTAATTCCAATTAATGTGGTTGCATTGTACCCATATGAATCCTCAAATCATGCATTTTAGTATGGGTAGATATACTAGATATGGGTATAAACCCTATGCAATCATTGGATTCCTTTTAATTTAATTCCTCTCAAGATTTGGTTATGAGGTAAGAGAGTGTAGTTTTCAATATAGGTAATTTTCGATAACTATCATCCAAGATCTAAAAAATGCATCATTATTGTGCCCATGTATTCCTATCAGAATATTTGAACTTGAAACATGAAAATTAGAGACCAAGATACTTCCATGGTATCCTTGGATGTTGTCCCATTCCATATGTAAAAGTCCATATAAGCATTTGGAAATATATAAAAGGCAAAGGTTATGAAAATATTTAAGCTACACAAAGGCATGGCTCGGAGGAGGGGAGCTTGATGCTCCACAATCCATTCTCCATGAACCACATAAGGACTAAGCCATCAAACCTTGAAATAAAGTAATAGCACCATAATAGCTAGAGGAAATCTGTAGTCAAGGCTAAAACTTTACTTGGCCTAACACATAATTAAGTTAGTTGATAACTAGGCCTAAGAGGCAATGATAGAGAATGATAATATTGTTGGCATTTAAGTCACCTCCAAAAGCACAAAAAATTTCATAACTAAGTTCAAGTTCAATTTGGTTGTTCACCTCTAATAAATTCAAAAAAGAAAGTGAAAGAATTTGATAAATGCATTAAGACACAAGTGTATTTCTATCCATGGCCCTTTTAAAAATATATTTTGTTTTAAGTTTGGAAATAATTTTCTCTGATCCTAAATAAATGGTGTTGGAAACCCAAATCGCAAGAAGAGTGGACCCCTTATCAATGCATCTTCTTTGGCCTTCAACCCAAAAATAGAATCTTAAATGTCTTATAAAAGTAAAGGCCTCTATTTCCTTGTGTAATGTTAGCTACAACATAATTTCTTAACTTCTTTCCAAAATACTCACTTATTTTCATGAACTAGTTCCGCTCTAAGAATTAAACAGTTTTTGTGATGCATGAAAGGAAGGGTCTAAATATTATTAGAGATAAGGATGAATTCCTCCACTCAACAAGAAAAACAATGTCCCATTTGCATATCTTAAATAGGACATGTAGAAAAATCATAACAACCTTGAATATGAATTTCTCTTTGTTGTATAAAGAAATAAAACAAATTCACTATCATATTATCCTATATATTTTAGGGATTTTGTGTGATGGTAATGTGGTTGTATTGTTTAGCAGTGTCTCAACCCATTTTTTTTCAACTTCAACAAGTGTGTGCCAATTAGAATCCCCTTTCTCCTTTCTTTGTATCATTGATGAAAATGCTCATCAAGACTTCTTTGGTTGGAAAGGGAGGACTTGATAGGAGTCTTCATCAAAGAACAAGGGTTTGTGTCATCAATGGTTTTCTCATAGCAACAATTGAAAGTAAAAACAAAGATATATATGTGGAAACAAGGTCATGGGCCAACATAAGGACTTCTAGCAATGAATCTTGGTGGTAGTCAATGCCATTTCTCCTTTTTATTCATGCTTTCTAGAAAAGTCTCAAAAGTTTGTATTCTATACTAATGCCAATTAATGTGGTTGCATTGTACCCATATGAATCCTCAAATCATGCATTTTAGTATGGGTAGATATACTAGATATACTAATTGTGATTTCAAGGAGTAATTTATCATTTTCAAAGGTAGTCTTGACACACAACTACCCTATTGGCTGCTATGAAATCCAAATTGGCATGCACAACAACCAATAGGTATTTTGTGTGTCAAGACTACCTTTGAAAATGATAAATTACTCCTTGAAATCACAATTAGATGAATCAAGAGTAGCAATTTACAATCTTGAATTTATACTCAACCAAGAACAAAAAAAGTTGTCTCTAGTTCCTATACATTCCATGACCAAAGATCCAAATACAAATCAATTGAGGACATGATAGATGAATTAGTTAGGGAATTAAAGGCATATGAAAGATAATAATCAATAGATTGAATAAGTGGTTAGCCTTGCATGGGCCTTGGTTGAAAAAATAAAAGAAGATACAAAGAAACAAGGCCAAAATTGAGAAGTATTAAAGCTTTTGTGTGGGATTTAATTATGAGTCATTCCTTGCCTTAGAAAGAAGTTGGAATTCTAATCAGAATTTGATGAGCTACATTGATAAATGAGGAAAATTTTGGATGAAAATAGAGATGAGGTGGAAAACAAGGTTCATATTATAAAACTTTTTAATTTTCATGAATGATGTGCCATATGGAGACATGTGGGCTACTCCTCCCTTTGGGATGATAATTTGGTTTTGCATAGTCAAAGAAAATATGATGAAAAATGGGGCTATATAAAGAGAATTACTAGAAGTGGTAGATCAAGGGGATAATCTGATAGCTTTGGATATTTTGGATCATGTACAATTTTCCATCTTAGCATGGACTCTAACTCAGAGGTTCCTCTAAATCCTACCCATAGTAGATTTCACTAAGAAGGTCGAGTTGGATAAGGCCTTCCAAGACATCAAAGGTGGAAGAAACTTAAAGGAAAATGATTCACAATGGTTAAGCATGGTGTATGAGAATGCCACCAATAGACCAAATCCAACTCTATACATTGTTAAATTAGGAACTTAGAATACATTTTTAAATTGACAATTACAAAGATCTCTTTTTTCCATATATAACATCTAAAGGATAACTATCATCCAAAAAAACTCTATTGGGTTGTACACACATATAGACTAGAGAAAAAATCAATATTATTAACCATATGATGAGAAGCCCTTGAGTCTAAAATCCATTCATGATTTGGTTGACATGCCATTACAAAAAGAACAAGAGTTGTAGAAGAAGTAGAAGAGGAGGAAGTATCAAACCCAATATTATGTGTTTTCATGGTTTCTTTCAAGATGTCCACCTTTTATGATAAAAAGGAACAAGACCTAAGTGTATTTTTCATCTTTAACATGGGTAATTACCACCAACTTATTGTTGATGATAACAACCTGAAAGACTCAATCAAGCAAGCAACAAAGACACCCGTGTTCAAATCTGGTGCACGTAGAACCTAAAAATTGACATGCACATTAATATTATTATAAATCAAGTCACTATTTGGTTGGTCATACAAAGGATTTACCACCCTAGTGAAGTGAGTTGAAATCTATTTCTTACAATGCATTGTCAATTGATGTACGGAATTCGTTTATGAATAATCCTAATATATATTGACATATCAAACATGTTCATCATAAGTCAAACATTCAATTGATCTAATCTTTGGCAATCTTACAGGGCACTAAAAACCAAAATATTTCCTGAAGAGAATGTGTTGCCATCAACTTGCAGAGAGGTGCGTCAGTTGTTGGTTGAGTTGGGGATTGAATATAAGAAAATTCATTCATGTATAAATGATTTAATTTTATACAAAGATGAATATCAAGATAAGGTAGAATTCCATGTATGCAAAGAGAAGAGATATCGTACATATGTACAAGGTCCTATAGTTCCAAAGAAGGTTTTACGTCACATGTCAGTTATAACTAGACTTCAACAAATGTTTCGTTGCAAGTCACTTGCACAATTGATGGACTGGCTTGCAAAGAACAGGAGTAAATATGGATTCATGCGAATTCTGGTTGACTCCAAAGCATTGAAACACATAGAGGAAAAATGGCCAAGAAAATTCAAAGATGAACCCTGTAGTATCAGGTTTGGTCTTGCAATTGATGGAGTGTGCCCATTTTCTTTCATGAGCTCAAATTATAGTGTTTGGCCAGTTGGATTGATAGTATACAATATTCCCCCATGGATGAGTGTTAGAAAGGAGCACCTTATGCCGACTCTCATTGTTCTAGGAAAACATCAAGTTAAAAACATGGATGTTTATCTTGTGCCTTTTATTGATGAGATGCAACTGCTATGGAAAGGCATAAGAATGTATGACATATCATATCGTCCATCGAATAGGTCCTTCATGTTGTATGGTGTGCTATGTTGGACTATTCATGATTTCCTAGGACTTGGTGTTTGTTCCGGTAAGACAATTGTTTTTACGTATTTACACTAATAATTTATTTTCATCCCAACTCTCATACTCAATTTTATACTATTATTTTTAAGTTATTAACCTTACTTATTGAATTGTAGGGCTTCAAACAAAGGGGATATTTGCATGTCCAAGATGTGTAAAACAATTTCAAGGGAGATATTCTACACATCTACATAAATTTATTTATGCAAACAACATGGTTTTTCTACCATGAGATCATAGGTTTAGAAACCACCATACAAATCAATTTGATGGAAAAGTTGAAAATAGAGGCCCTCCCATTATTATGGGTCCAACTATTTGGCTTAAAAAGTATGAATATGCTGAATTCAAAGCTTGGTATGATTTTTTGATGGGGGTGATTCTATTGAAGAACCAGAACAAGTTGTAATTAAGATGTCAGAAGGGATGAAAAGGAAATCCATATTTTATGATCTCCCTTACTGGAAGGATATATTAATATATCACATATTATATCCTATGCACATCTTAAAAAATGTCGTAGATTCAATATTTCGACATATATCAGGAAAAGAGAAGGACACCTTGTCTTCGAGGAGAGATATTGCTCTTTCACATACCAAATTAGATAGAAAACATTTTTGGCCAAACAAGGAAAATGAATCATATGAAAAAGCTCCATGGATTTTGAAAAAGAAAGAGCTATACCAACTAAAAAATGTCATACATTCAATAAGGACACCTATTGGCTATGGGTCACCATTGGTTAATTCTTTTACAGTTGATGAACATATCACATGATTTAAAACACACAATTTTCATAATTTTATGAAGGTATTGTATATCATCTTTTATATATTCTGATATTCTATTGTGTGACAAAAATAACTAATGACCTTTCATAAATGTGTTTGAAATCATATCATGTCATTGACAATTAGGGGGGATTCATGTCTTACCGTTGACTTGAGGAATGCTATAAGTGAATTGTCAACATTTGCAAGGTATGTGGTATGGAATGTTCATGTGTGAGAGACATAGAGATATTGTATTTCATTTTTATTTTTTCCCAAAGGTTCATACTAATTTACTATTCTTATATTAGGTGGGTGACATCCAAGGAGATCCACGAATGTGAAGTGCCAAAATGGAAGAAGAAAATTGCATAAATTGTATGTGTATTTGAGAAGGATTTCCCTACAAGTTTCATGGACCTACAAGTCTATTTACTTATACACCTAGTCGATGACATTGAATTGGAGGGTGTCGTATCAATGAGGTGGATGTTTTTCTTTGAGAGATATATGAAAGCTATAAAAAGATATGCCCGACAAAAGGCCCATCCAAAGGGTTGCATGGCTGAAGGGTATCTATTGAATGAAGCATTTTTCTTCCTATGTGAATTCCTTGGTAAGGATTTCGAATATGGGCCATGCTTCTGGGATGAAGAACGAGCATCAGATATTATTGATGGAGAAAAAACACAATCTAATGGTGTTCAAGTAGAAATTAGTAAGTAAACTCATTTTCATTGTGGTTGTTTTTATTGCAATCATTAATTTAATCTGCAATTTATTTGTCAAATTAACAAAAAATCCTTTGAAGTTTGAAATAAACTTGTTGACATGTAATAGGTGTATACGAAAGTGCTATAATCGACAAGTTCATTATGTACCACATGGACTTTATGAACAAATGGATTGATTTGTATGATAAAAAAAGATAAGAAGTGTTAGAATCAAGGAAACAATTTAAGAGATCAAACCCAAGGAATACCTCATTTCCTAATGATCTACAAGGGGAATGGGGCAAACATTGCACACTAGAATGGGTTACTGAACAAATTCAAAATCAAATAGAATATGCAGGTATAGATTCAAACATAACAGAATATGAATTCAACATGTATAGAGGATGTGAAAGAAAGGTACAATTGGAATATTACAAAATGTTGTTTCTTTACAATTTTGATACTATTAACTATTTTAATATTCATCATTTTATTTGTTTTAACCGAAATAAATGGTCTTTCACATGTGAGGAAATATCCATCAATGTGGGAATATGGTTAAAATTATTGTGTAGAACATGTAGATGTAAAGAGACGATCCTTCGATTGTGGCATCATGGTTGAATTCAAGCAATCCAGTCGATCAAGCTCAAAAGTTAAGAATATTATTGAATGAAATCTACAATATGTTGGGAAAATACAAGAAATTATTGAGTTGGATTATCGCTCTTTTAAATGTTGTATTTTTAAGTGTAGATGGTATGAAGCATTTGAGAGAACAAAAAGACATGATACCTACAGTGGATTGTTTTCTTTAGATTTCTCAAGGTTCCTACTAGAAGATAAGGAGCCGTATGTTCTTCCAATTCATTATGAGCAGTTATTTCTTTAACTCAAACTGCGATAAGTGGTAGTGATCAATAATGTATTAATACATTATTTATTGTGAATATATACATGTGTTTATGAATCAATAAAATTGTTATAACATACGTCTAATATAAGTATGTACGCGTTCATGTGCATTCATTTTTCTATGAAGATATTCTGGACCCGAAATGGTTGTTTGTCATACATTATGATCCAAGATTAAGGCATGTATTTGACGATGCATTAATGGATACTGAGCAAAACAATGATGGAGAACAAAATGAGAGAAATGGATTAGAGAACATAGAAGAAATTAACATCCATGATGATGCTGAAGATGGTTATGTTCATGCATAAGAAGACATAAATCCAGAGTTAGATGATGTTATGGAAGACAACAATATGGATGGTATACAAAATGATGATCCAAATACATCTGGTAACAATATGGATGGTATACAAAATGATGATCCAAATACATCTGGTAACAATATGGATGATCTACAGTCAAATTTCAATGACGATGAAGATGTTGCAGGTCAAGATGAGGATGATGATAATATTAACTACTTGAAAGATCATATGAACATTGACAATGATACACTAGATGACATTGTTGCAGACAATGATGTTAATGACCAAGACTTCTATATTTCATAATTATTTGTAATCCATGTTTAAAAAATGATGATTCTTATGGCCTAGTCTTTGAAATGGTTCAATATTATTTGTGTCAATACAAATCACCTATTGAAATATCGTTAAAATGTTCAAGATATGGTATGAATTGTTGGCAGAAGATATGGTATGAATTGTTGGCAGAAATAAAAAAATTAATTAAATATCCAAGTATATCAGAATGATTTGAATAAGCAACTTTGTTAACTTAATTATTTTTATATTGTTTTCATTTTAATGTTGGGCATACTTTTTTATTATGTTTTATTAATAACTAAACATAAAATAATTAAACAAAATAAAAGATTTTAATCACATGGAATTAGGTGAAAATTTAATAAATTAAAATTCAATTTTACTTTCCTATTTCATATCAAAATTACATCAATAATCAATCTCAATTATTTCATTGAGTCTTAATTAAACCCTCCCATACCGTCAATGCATTCACCTAGTCTAACCATGTCAATTATGCAAACGTGGAGGATGTCGAAGATTATGTGGGGATGTCAGGCATCCTTGACTCTTGAAACCCTCGCATACCATCAAGACATGTGTCTTGTCTAACCATGTCAAATTTTGACCTAAACCATAACCCCTAAGCCATTGACCCTTAAATCCTTAAGCCCTAATCCATAAACCCTTAATCCCTCAACCTTAGGTAAACACTAATTCCTTAACACAAAATCCCTAAATTCCCTAACCCCCAAGCCATCGATCCTTAAACACTTTAACACTAATCCCTAATCCCCTTAATCTATAAACCCTTATGCCCTAAGCACCTAAACATTAATCCCCTAGCCCATAATCCCTAAGCCATTAACCATTAAACTATGTAACCCATAAGTGCCAAATCCCTTATCTCTTGACTCTTAATCCCTTAAACCCTAATCCCTAATTCTCTTAACCCTTAAACACCTCAAATAATTAACTATTTATGCTAATATGGATACATTTGGTGCTAAATCCGGCACTACTTCTGGTACAATTTTAGTATTTAATGAGGTCCAATGTGACCCTTGGCCTTCCGCCTTCCCCCATGACCTTTCTACTTCCAACGCTTGTCTTGTTCCCTTTGTAATGATGAGTAACAAAGACAGTGGTTACACTTCGAATTTGTCCTCTAGCACGGGTGGGACATCATAGATTTTGGATATAGTTCCTCTCACCCACCATAATGACTAGTTTGTACATCGAAACATATTGGTTGCCCAAGTTTCATAATCGATCATCAAGGGGTTCAGGCCTCCTCTTCATCCATTTGATTCAGATTCCTTTCACTACTTCCTTTTGCTATGACAATTGATGTTGTCCTTAATTCTCTATTCATGTCCTTGGATGTAGATCACACTGTAAGGATGTTGAGTGCATCCTCATCTCAACATCAGTACCTGGAACCATATATCATATATCACATACCATCAAAGCATGTGTCTTGTTTAACCATGTTAAAATTTGACCTAAACCCTAACCCCTAAGCCATTGACCCTTAAATCCTAGTTAAGCCTTAATCCCTAAAACCTTAAGCCCTCAACCTTAGTTAATCACAAACCCCTTACCACAAAATCCCTAAATCCCCTAACCCATAAGCCATTGACCCTTAAATCCTAGTTAATCGATAATCCCTAAACCCTTAAGGCCTCAACCTTAGTTAATCACTAATCCCTTACCAAAAAATCCCTAAATCCCCTAACCCCCAATCCATTGACTCTTAAACACTTAAAAACTAATCCTTAATCCCATTAATCCATAAACCCCTATTCCCTAAAAACTTAAACATTAATCCCCTAGCCCATAATCCATAATCCATTAACCATTAAACTACCCAACCCATAAGCGCCAAATCCCTTATCTCTCAACTCTTAATCCCTTAAACCCTAATCCCTAATTCTCTTAACCCTTAATCCTTGTGCCTCAAATCCCTAAATCCCATAATCCTCAAAGCCCCTATCCACTTAACCCCCAACACCTTAACTAATTAATTATTTAGGAACATCCGGTGCTAAACCCCATTCACCACTCACCGTACAACATTGATGGATGACATTGGTGTTGTGTTGGAATATGCTAATCCATGAGATTTTAAGAGAGTTTTGACAAGCATTCCATAGATATGAATGAAAAACGATGACAATGAGACTACATGGTGAACATTGATGCAAACGTGGACGGTCTCAAAGATTATGTGGGTAAATCAGGTATCCTTGAGTCTTGAAACCCTCAAATACCGTTAAGGCATGTGTCTATTCTAACCATGTCAAATTTCAACGCATGTAGTAACATTTTGAAGAAATTTCAATGTTGTCCCCATTCACTGCTCACTGTGTGTTGTCCCTTGACCAAGTTTTGGAGAACCATGGTCATGTTTAACCATTTTTGGGACTTCGACAGGTTGGTCAAAGGCGGGACACAAGACGAGGCGGAGATCGCGGGATCTCACCCTGTTTTAGGGATTTTTGGGTTTTGGGTTTATGTAACAGGTATGGGATGTCGGCCCATGGGTTTACCCATGATTAGGCCCTTTTTGTAATGTATAAATAGAAATCTAGGCGATGTAAGTAGTAGTATGATGTTATGCTAAGTGAAAGTGATGTAAGAGGTTGGATCTATGTGATTGAGCTAGCTCTATACCTACTGTGTGTTGAGAACTTGCTAAGTTGAGTGCACGCGATTGTAAGAAGGCTTTCTGCTATGACCTAACTCGAGGAAGGAGGATCTGGCGAGGTGCGCGCAGATCTCCTGTCCTATGAGGAGTAGGGTTTGAGGCTCGATGCTGTAAGACGTTTGACAGAAGAAATAAAGAAGAAGAAGAGTTGGTGGAAATAACACCACATTGGGGTGAACCACATATATCCTGTGTTATGATTTCTTTGTGATTTATGATTGTTGTGTTATTCATGTTATTTATGCTTAATACAGTAATACATATGTGAGATGCATATGATAATAGTAGATTAGTGCTTAGTAATGTGAAGGAATAACATATCTGATCTATTTTGATATGCTAAGTGCTTTACTGTGTTAGTTCTTGTTGAATACTGTGTTGTTATGTAATTAGGGTTTTCTCCTGCGATGTGAATAAGGGTTAAATGCTAATGAATGGTTAACTGCTAAGTGCTCTATAATTATTTTGATCATATATCTGTGTCCCAACTAGGTTGTAGACACTTGAGTCCTGCAACCACCCCTGCCTCTACCTTGGGTGAGACTTCATCTACTTCGAAGGTGTTGCCGAAAGGGCCGATAGTTAGGATTTTGTTGGTGCACTGTTGAAGCATTGAACCCTGGGTCTGCCCCTGTGTGCCAACACCTTGCAACATCAATGGATGGCATTGGTGATTGGAATGTTGGAAGAGGTTCCATGAGATTTCAAGAGAGTTCCAACAAATCCCTAACTCCCCTAACCCTTGATCAATTGACCCTTAAAGCCTAGTTAATCCCTAATCCCTAATTAACCCTTAAGCCATCAACCTTAGTTAATCAATAATCCCTTAACAAAAAATCCCTAAATCCCCTAACCCCTAAGACATCGAACCTTAAACACTTCTCAAAAATCCCTAATCCCTTAATCCATAAAACCCCATGCAATAAGCACTTAAACATTAATCCCCTAGCCCATAATTCCTAATCCGTTAACCATTAAACTACATAACCCGTAAGCGCCAAATCCCTTAGCTCTTGACCCTTAATCCCTTAAACCCTAACCCTTAATCCATTAACCCTTAATCCTTGTACCCCAAATACCTAAATCCTCAAATCCCCTATCCACTTAACCCCCAACACCTCAACTAATTAACTATTTAGGCTAATATGGATACATCCGACGCTACTTCTAGTACAATTTCTAGCGCTAACTGGGGTACTAAATCAAGTGCTAAACGGGGCACAATTTTTGGCACTAAATGGGGCTCTATTTATGGAGATAAATGGGGAAAAAATTATGACACTAAATGGGGAGCAATTTCTGGTGCTATTAGCACCTAAATTTTGTGTTGGACAAAAAAAACGCCATGAATAACTCCATCTCGATAAATAGTGTTGACTTGTTCAAAAAATTGAAGAAAAATACACTAAAACCATCTTTGGAAGAAAACAAGGGAGCAAATGACAGGGATTCGTTGTAGTGAAATAACAAAAACCCCAATATCTACTAGTTTATAAGATGTTAAGATGAAAAACTAAACCAGGGTATGATTTTTTTTGTATTTTTATTATAATAAAAGATGATTTAAAATTTTGAAAGTAATTGGTTGAAGAAATTGAGAGAACGCCTTTACATCTTTTTATCTTTAGATGTTTCTTAGTTTGAGCGATTGTGAATCGCGAGTTCAAAATTGGTCGCGAATTGATTTCTATTGATTGAGTTTGGACTCGGAAGACTATCGCCTCCAATACTAGAAATTTTATCAATAGATAGGTTCCTCCCTGGATTTGCCAGAAGAGCTCCTTGATGGATGGTCTCCAAGACAATCAATCAACTTGGGTCAAATTTATAACCCACCACTTGGTTAAAGCTGCTTCCAAGGAAGATGGTCCAACAACTTGGGTATGTTTCACTAAGAACCCACAAGGAAAGAAAGAGACAAAGAGTCTATTTCCTTTCCTCCACATGATTATGTATCCCCTCAATGGATTGCTTGATCACCTCTTGCAATTATCCTAAGAAACCCTTGTCAAAGAACACTTAAAATAAACCATGGAAAAAAAGAGCAAGCATTACAATAGACAATCCACAGTGACACAAGAGAATTGAGTTCGAAAATATGGCATTATGATCTCACAAAGTTTCAACAACAATAAAATGAGAGGGGGGGCTAGCCTTATATAATTTTTATTGTAATGGCTAGTTTCTACCTCCCTCATAAAATAATATTTTCTTGGTTTACTCATCCACAATTGGTTGGAGGATAAACCTATTGGATAATATTTTTAATTACAAAAATCCATGATATAAATGAGATAAAATTCAATTTGGAACAATTGACCATTGAAAATTTCCACATAAGAGGTTCGCCCCACCAAGAGAGAAATCATATGGCCTTGGAGAAGGTGTTATTTGGTGGAGAAATTCCAACGTTCCAACTTGGGGACAATTTCCCCTTGAGAAATGAGAATGACGGTCATATTTTGTCTACATTAACCTCTCTTTACTCCAAGGGCTATTTTGACTCTTCAAACCCATGAAGGAGGTACAAATTGTCCCAAAGGGGACAAATTGGTCTTTTAGTGGCTTGATAAATCATTTTTCTTGTAGAGAGAGCATCTTTGACTTGCTAAAAATTCTCCAACGGCTAGTAAACCAAAACGTTCCTCTTCTTTGACCATTTAACTTGGAAGGATGGGAGACAATATCTCCCTTAATATTTCATCAATCCAAAATGTACAATGTGGGTTTTTCTCGTAAAATTTTTCTGATCATTTTGAGTCCATGTTGTATTTTTTCCTCTAGGGACCCACTACATTAGGATCCATGAACTACCTCAAAATACATGCAATGATGATAACTTTGTGAGACTTCCATGTTGTGAAAAATAATAATAAATGCACCATGGCCAAGGAATGCCTATAGACTCAATATAAAATAACCATGTGGGAAGACATATGTGTGCATGACATGGACCAGACTAGGCCCCTCAAACTGCAATCACCCCTACATAAGACTCATGGCTCCACACAACCATGTGTCCCAATAGATCCATGCCAAACCCTCCAATCTTGTCCAGGACGAGAGACATTAAGAGACAAGGATTAAGGGGACTGATCATGGCTAAACCAAGTTTGGGAGTCCATTAAAAAATCATCCACTATGGTTTACATGGCTTTTGACTTGAATCCTTGGGCTTACTATGGTGTAGAAAATTGAAAATATAGTGTACCTCCTAGAGAGGTAACAAGAACCAACCCCTAGCTCACACAAATGCTCAATCTAGGTAAAATATCTGAATGCCAACCAAAATAGACTATGTTGGCTCTTAACCCTCAGGATTTTCAAGGGTGAGAATCTAGGGGTTAACACCATGTCAACTATCATTGAAAGAAGAATAGTGAGAGACATATGCAATGTGGAAACTAGAGGTGTGGTCCACACCACATAGTTCCCATAAGTAGTCAAAGAGGACACTTCCTATGAAGATATTTTCAGTTACAAATCCATCCATTTTAGTAGTGGTTGGAATGCTAAACTATGGTTCAATGCCAATAATAGCCAAGGGTCAATGTGTCCACCAAAGAACTAGTAGAGTGAATAATCCAATATAGCCAAAAATATTTTGCATATCAACCTTCTTGCATTTAACACCTACAAGTTTTTAAGCATTACAATGATTAGAAAAAACTATCGAAAGAAGTCCAAGTGCATCTCCAAAGGTTGAGCGTTGGCCATTTAAATAAATAATTTGAACAACATCATCAACACCAATGTCTTTCCAAGAGTGATCATGGCTACTCTATCCATACTCACAAACACTGCAACAAGTGATTGCAAGTCTTTCAGACCAATGTTGGAGGAAGATTGATTTGTGATATGGAAGTGCATTTTTAGGATTATCTTGTTCAAGAAAATATTATTTTACTATGTCAGGGAAAATATAGATTGTCCGACTTGGTTACGTTATAGGTCATTTATGGAAATTTGTGTTTTTGGTAAGGTGGTGAATCATTTTGGTCCAGAGAAGAATTAGATTTCAAGTCAATGTTTCCATGTTGCTCCAAACTGTTGTATGAGTATGTAAATATTTATTTTGTGTGTCATTCTATGTACCTCAAATACTCAAATCCCTCTGTCATGTGACTTGGGTTAAAACATGACTGCACCTGGATAAACCACATGAAGAGAGGATGTCGATAAACATTGCAAATTGGTCAAACAAAATCCATTCATAGAACTAAATGGTGTATGTATGTTTTTTTATAAGAATTCACCATATGGTAATTATCTACAGTGCAAGACAAATAATATTAATAATAGAAAGCCTCATGAACGAATGAAAAATGCGTTGCCCTATGAAATACTCTGAAATCCTTGCATGTTATGGGTGAAAGCATCATTATATGGTCTATTGATATTTAATCGATCATGTTCTTTTGTGCTTTCCAAAACATCTTTTCCATTTTTCTGCTTCCTCTGCAATTTCCTTGATGATGCCAAATTGGGAGTAGAATAATGGCTTGATATTTCTATAGAAGTTTCTGATCTTGAAAATAATAATCTCAACTGCTTTCTATTTTGAGACTTCCATGAACTTCATTGTTCCTTTGAAAACCCATTGCATTTATCAGTCTTAGAAAGGAGTAATTTTTCTAAATTGTGAGGACTATTTAATGAAGCATCATCCATATCAAAATTCAAAGACAATATGTTTGAAATAATATTCTTTTCTCCACCATCTGAGCCATTCATATCCACTTTTGGAAGGATGTTACACCCCAGTTTCTCCAATCATTCTAGATTTCCAAAACTGGAATTATAAATTTGTAGGAATATCTACTTCCTCGGGTATTTGAAAACTAGTCCTTATGCTTCTATTTATTGCATCTAACATAGAAACATGGTCGTCGAAGACGTGTCATGGGAATTTTTCGAGGAACAGTTCTGGGAGAGGTATTTTTCGGAGGAATTCATTGAGTTCCAACTCAATCAGTTCAACGATTTACGACAGGGTGGTCGTACGGTGCCATATTATGAGGCCATATTTATGGAGCTACTTCAGTATGCTCCACATTTAAACACAGAGAAGCTAAAGGTAAAAAAGTTTGTGTTCGGCCTTAACTTCAACATTCATGTGAAGGTGAGGATCCTGATGCCTCAGACGTTTCACAATGCAGTCCTGAAGGCCCTCATAGCTGAGGAAGAGCTGACCAATGGGGGTCAGGGCATGAATCCTACAAGACCAACTAGACAGACGACATCAGGAGCACAACAACATCATACACCAACCAGACATACATCAAGGTATCACGATACGTCTAGAGGACCCATGCTCATGAAACCACGACGACCGACTCCTTAGTAGAGGACTCCCTATAGGGGGCCACCACATATACACCAACATCGCCTGTAGTTGCAAAATTTTAGGCATGTTCAACAGAAAAAACCAAGGTCTTAGACTGGTAGGCCAACAACTTCTACTTCGGGGACCAGGAGTACTAGACCGAAGACCAGATGTTGGACATGTGGAGAGCCACATTACTAGTGAGATTGTTCAATTGAGAAGGCCAAAGCGGTTGGATCAACAAGACACACTACATTTGGAGATTTGGGCAAGGCCCATAAGATTCATGTAGCATTGAATAACTGCCAGGCCGAGGACTAGTCCACTGTGCTCGAGATGTCAGGTACAATCACTGACCAAACTTTTAGTATTTTGATAGATCCAGGTGCTACGTAGATCTTTATTTCTAGTTTAGCACTAAAGAGAATTAAGGTAAAGGAAATCGAGCAGGACGAGTTTAGATAAATACGAAATGGATTCGGGTGCCAAAAATAAGGTTGGAGGAAGGGTTACAGACTGTATCATTAACTTGGAAGATTTTGTAATGAAGGCCAACCTATATTTCACGATCTTAGGATCTTATGACATACTGATCGGTATGGACTGGTTGGAATCACATGATGTGATACTCAACTGTAAGACGAAATGGTTAAGTTTAAATGATGATGTGGGACAGAGAATAGTGATTGTAGGAAGAAAATAGGGAGTGTTCTTAAGGTTAATTTCTTCCTTACAACTACAAAATAACATGTGCAAAGGATGTAAGTTATATGCGATATTAGCACTAAATGAAAAGGGAAAGGCAGAAGGATTAGAAAACCCTTCGGTAGTATGAGAGTTTGCTGACGTGTTTCCAGAAGAGTTACTAGGTTTACCACCCAAAAGAGAGTTGGAATTTACAATCGACTTGAGACCTGGACCTAAATCAATAGTGAGAATGCCTTATCAGATGTCAACACCTGAGTTACAGGAGTTGAAAATGCAATTGAAGGAGTTGTTGGACTTGGGACTTATACATCCAAGTGTGTCACCTTGGGGTGCTCCTGTTATTTTCATAAGAAAGAAGGATGGATCATAGAGACTTTGTATTGACTGTCGTCAATTGAACAAAGCGACGATCAAGAACCAATATCCATTGCCAAGAATAGACAATTTGTTCGATTAAATGAAAGGAGCGACGATGTTTTCAAAGATTGAATTGAGATTAGGATATCACCAGTTATGAATTAAAGGGGAAGATATTCCTAAAACCGCATTTAAGATGAGGTTCATACACTATGAGTTTACAGTTCTATTGTTCGGACTGACAAAATCCTCGAGGGTATTCATGAGTTTGATGAATGGGGTGTTCCAGGAATACTTCGACAAGTTTGTTCAAGTATTCATTGATGACATACTGATATATTCTTGGATGACATAAGAGCATGACGAACATTTAAGCTGAGTACTACAATGTTTACGAGAAAACAAATTATAGGAGAAATTGATGAAATGTTCTTTTTACCAATCGAAGATTCATTACTTGGGGCACGTTATATCTGGTGAAGGTATCATTGTGGATCCAACAAAAGTAGAGGATATTATGGAATGGCCTACGCTGAAAAAAATACAATAAGTATGCAACATTATGGGTTTATTAGGATATTACCAACGGTTCATTGAAGGTTTTTCGAAGATAGCAAATCCAATCACAGAATTGCAGAAGAAAAACGAGAAGTTTGTATGGACTGAGAAATGTGCAGAAGAATTTCAAAGGCTTAAGGAGTTGTTAACGACAACACCGATACTAAAAGTCCCCGACATGGACAAGGAATTCTTGGTATGCAGGGATGCATCCAAGGAAGGTTTAGGCAGAGTATTGATGCAATACGATTGAGTTATAACTTACATCTCAAGGAAATTAAGAAAGAATGAGGAGAACTACTCAACACATGATTTGGAGTTATTGACCATTGTATATTCCTTAAGACTTTGGAGACACTATCTGATTGGATGGAAATTCTAACTAAAGACAGATCACTGTGGACTACAAGATATATTTACGCAGAGTGACTTGAATGCGCGACAGAGGAGTTGGTCAGAACTACTTAGTGAATACGACTTCGAGATTACCTACATAAAAGGTACGATGAACAAAGTGGTAGATGCGTTGAGTCGGAGACCACACATATTCTCAGTAATACATATTCAGATGAATCTTTTAGAAAATATTCTAAGTATACAAATTGATAATGACTGGTACAAAGGGGTTAAGGAAAATATTGGACAAGACACCACGATGGTACCAAAGTTTGGAGGCTATTCTTTAGAAAACATTGGATTGTTGAGATTTTAAAAAAGGATTTACGTACTGCCTAACAATGAATTGAGAAATGTGATCTTAAGAGAATCTCATAGAGCAGTGTACATGACTCATCCAAGAGTCACGAAGATGAGAGAAGACCTTAAGACTTTATTTTTCTGGAAAGGAATGAAAGTAGACATAGTTATTTACATGGCGAGATGTCTAGAATATCATCAAGTGAAAGATGAACATAGACACCCGTCAGGATTACTACAACCACACATCATTATGGAATCGAAATGGGAGGTCATTTCGATGGAATTTATAGTTGGATTTCCACTGATGGAAAGGAGACATGACTCGATTTTCATGGTAGTTGACACTCTGACGAAGAGTGCACATTTTATTCATGTACGTATGACATATCGAATGCCAGACATAGCTAAATTTTTTATCATCAAGATTGTGAGATTACATGGCATACCAAAAATTATCATATCCGATAGAGGATCGGTGTTTACAGGACAATTTTGGACCATTTTCCAAGAGGCTTTGGGGACACAACTGAACCTTAGTACAAGATATCACCCTAAGATAGACAAAAAGACAGAAAGAACGAACCAAATTTTGGAAGACATGTTGCGTATGTATGTAATGGACCAACAAAAATGATGGGAGGATTTCTTTCCACTAGTAGAGTTTGTGTACAACAACAACTATCAAAGTACCATTAAGATGGCACCATTTGAGTTTCTTTATGGGTGAATGTGTCAGATACCATTGAGTTGGGATCGAATTGAGGATAGGGTCCTGGTAGGACCAAAAGCGATCCAAGAAATGGAAGAACAAATGCAATCAACAAGAAAAAAGATTAAAGAAGCGCACGATCAACAAAAGAGTTATGTTGATGCGCATCGCACTGACCATAATTATGAAGTTGGTGATCGAGTTTTCTTGCGGGTGAAACCACACAAGAGTTCGATCAAGTTTGGAAAGGGTGCTAAACTCTCTCCTAGGTTTGTGGGACCTTTCGAATTTGTGGAAAAGAAGGTACCCGTGGCCTATCGACTAGCCTTTCCTGATTCTTTGAGGCATATGCACGATGTTTTTCATGTATTTGTTTTGAGACATTATGTTAGTGATTATACACATGTGATTGACATGAGTTATTTGAAGGTGTCAACTGAGGGTGCACTCACAGTGGAGCCAATCTGCATTCTAGACCATCGCATTCGACAACTACGATGTCTAATAGTTGATCAGGTCAAGTTCCAATGGGACAATTATAGTCCACACTCGGCTACATGGGAGGACACATATGACATGCGTCAACAATTTCCTTATTTGATAGATAAGAAATATAAATATTGTCAGATACTTTTATTACTGCATTTTATATATTTTACAACTTCGGGATGAAGTTTAAAACAAGAGGGGGTGTATGTAACATCCCGCTCTTGCGAGCACATGATATTGACTTATTCTTTGAGGAAACTTGCGTGCAAGTGATCCGGTTATAGTACATGGTTATTTTTTTTTCTTATGGATTTTTATGATGATGTTAATGGTTTTGATTTAATGTTATTTGACATATATGTATTGACAGATGTTATTGATGAGTTTTACCTGAGTGTGCAGGACACTTGACAGATTGTGGATTCCGATGGAATCAATGGACCTCCTTGGACTCTGGATTGAGTAAGGGAGTGGATTGTTTTTTGTTTGAGTATTTAATTTACGCATATGTGCCAGATGATTGATTTAGTAT
>SNQJ01S0082522.1:36293-48559 GCA_010110895.2 Picea sitchensis
GGGGGGAAGGGGAAGAATTACTAATATTAATGGGTATAACTCCTCATTCTGATTGTCCCCTCTGAATTTTCTGAATTTTACTCATCACAACATCCCTCTATTCCTCTTGGTTTGCTCAACTTCTAGAGTGTTATCTAGAAATATTGTAATAATTAGTGAAACTCCTGGTGGTGAGGAGAATATATCATTTATTAATTTCATTAAATTGCAACCAAAATATGACAAATCAAAGTAGGCTAAATACCTCTATTAGATCCCACCTTGATAATCAAAACAATGCATGCTTCATAATTCTTTTTGGACTTACGAATATTTCATTTCTATGGACATGCCCCACTTCAAAAGCAACATAAAATCATCTATAGTGGAAGAGACATGCCCAAAAATAAGAAAAATACAATGATAAACATGTTTAACATTGGGTTCCTGTTAGTGAATTAGACGATGGAAACACCACTGACAGTTGGAAAAAATATCAGTAAATAGGACCACTCACAAATCCACAAACCTAAAATTCCAAATGCATTTTATTTTATTCATATTGATTGATACCACTTACCAACTAGCACAAAGAGCACACCATATAATGCAACAAATACAGGAAACGATATTGATGCAAAAAGAGCTTCCAATTTCCCTAAATATCAACAAATACAAAAATAAATTAATATGAAGGAACGTGAACAAGATTATAAACATTTCTATCAAACAAGTCAATGAATTTCTCTCAAATAAAGTAAATATATATCTCAGAAGGAAAAACCAAACTAATATTGAAAACAAGATCATAAAACCAGTTGATATTTGCATAACACATTAGCTTCCTACTCTAGTAATGCCAAGAAGTCCAACATTCTCTCTGAAATAACAACATAGATTTAGTTAAAGTTTGAAGTATAAAACACGATTTCAACAAACTAATAACTCTTAATAGTAATATTTTCATGATGACTTCAATGAGTAGATCATGCTCACACTAAAACAGTGGAGCCAGTTCATGTCCCAAAAAGGACATATAGTAGTATGTCAATACCATGGAGCATAACACTAGTAAGTCCCATTCAATTTTCCAAATAAAAGTATGCGCATGAATTATGCCAATTCAAATAAAATGAAATTTATTTAAAACAATAAATCCCAATCATCTCACTTTCCAACTAATACCCTGACTAAAAACATATGTAGGAGGAGGTGTGGCACTGTGGAACTTGCAAGTCGTAATGCCACATTATATGCTCCAGTTGATTTTTAGAATGTCACGACAAGGTTATTTTCAAATTACAATTGCATTTAGTGAAAGAGCCATGTTCACCTCATCATCTCCAAGAGATCAAGAATAATATTTAAAGATCCAACCACTTCAAATGCCAATCCCAAAAAACCTACCATTCATTTTTAAGCACAATAAAATACAAAAATGTGGAAGTTGTGTATAAACTCAATAAGATCAACAAGAACTGAAAACATCATTCCAAACATATGGCTAACATCAAAAGTATCTCCAATTCCCAACCTATCACCCATTGATGTATATAGCTTGATCTCCTTTTCTTCATGTATGAAGTATAAACATCATAATAGTGGCTCACTTCACTACATGGGTAGTATCTCCACTTCCCAACCTTCTTCCTGTACTAGTTTATCCTGGCTTCCATAAGGAAGTGTACTAGTGTCTACATTAACACCTACATATTAGGTTGAGGTCAAATACATTCATCACCTGTACAACTTGTATGGCTCCCTTTCATCATCCTATATTGCATCAGATAAAGTTCTCTGACTCTCTAAAGAATTAAATTGAAAAAATGTGAAACTCTTTCTAGGATATATGAAAGTATAGGAACCACTATTGGATATCTAAAGGGATCAAGGTGGGGGGGGAGGCATTATTTAAAACATTCCTAGTGTAATCCTTGTAGGAAACAATGGGCATGGGCACTCATATCCACCTCTAACAAGGGATATATGTCACAATTATGCAGTCTACTAAGCAACTGAAGGAGTTGGAGTAGGTGTTGATACATGAAAAATCTTAACGAGTAAAATTTTAAGCTTTGTCCTATATAAATCCATTTGAAATGGGTAAAAGTTACAACTTGTGAACTTCACAAGTGATTCTTTGTGAAATATTTTGTTATGAAGCACTTGGAAACTCCTACAAACCAGGGATGATTTTAGGGGCTAAATTTCGCTCATGGGCTAATTTTCCATGGTTTTTCCAAAAATGGGATTCGTTATTTTAAAAATGATTCGCTCAAATTCTATAGGATAAAATGATTTTACCTTAAAAATCGCCAAAATTTTATAAAAACTATATAAAATACTTAGAAATTTGAATATTTTTACAAAAATATCGCCAAACATTTATAGTTGACATATGAAGGATTAGTGAGATTCGCCAAGGCTTCTACATTTTAAAATAAATTTCTATCCTTAAAATCATCCCTACTACAAACTGTTGGAATTATACAACATTATCCAAATACTAGTAAAAATGAGGATAGACTTAAACTATCTTGTTCAAGTTTTGGCACTCAATGTTGTATGATAGTTTGATCCCTTTTGCTTCCTTATGAAGTATAAGCATCCTAGTGTGTGTTGAATTTATTAGGGTTATCTAGGTAGCTCCAATTCCCAACGTTGTTGAAGCTCTAACAACAACTCTTGTATTATATCTTGATATCCATGATTATAAACATCATAACACTAGCTCACTTCACTAGGATCAACAATGAGCTTCAATGCCCAACCTTCCTATACTAGTTGATATTTTCTTCCCTATGTAAGTGTACCAATATCTACATCACAACCTACATATTAGGAGGAGGGGAGGTGGAAGAAAATCACCACCCGCATGACTTGGTTGGCTTCGTTTCATCATGTTGGTGTCTGGATCTTTAAAGGTTTAACTTTGAAAAACCTTTTTAACTCATTCAAGGATTTATGAAAGTAGAGGAGTCACTATCAGATATCCAAGGGGCGCAAATGGGGTAAGGAACCCACTTCCTATTTTCTAATGATGTAATATTCCTATTATAAACCCTGGAGGACATAATGGATATAAGTGTTGACCTCCACCTCTAACATGGGAGAGATGTGGCAGTTGAGTAGTCTATTGAGTAGCTAGAGGAACTGATAAATGAAATTGATGAATATTGCATAGACATATATCACATTGGCTTCAAAGGAATGAGATGTCATTCAATTGAACTAAATTGTGTACTCAACACCAAATATTTGTCCTATTGTAGTAGTAGTAGTATAGGTTTATATTGGTGTTGCTTCTTTGTTGATAACTAGGAATTTCTTTGTGAACCATTAAGGAGGTTTTTGAGTGCTTATGGAATTCCTCATGAACCAAAGGAAATCTAAATGTAAAATTATATATCAATGGAAAACAAAAAAGGAAAGAAGTTGCTACAGTCAAAAGAAGTACCTATTGGACCAATAGATTTGTGTTGCAAAAGGCTAAGATGTCATTGACTTGAACTGAACTATGTACTCAACACCAAATATTTATGTTTTTGTAATAGTAGTATAGGTTTATCTTAGTGTTTCTTCTATACTAATGACTGGTAGTTTCTTTGTGAAACCAACGACCATTGAGGAGGTTTTAGAGTAGATGTTTATGGAATTATTGAACCAAAGGTAAGCTTATTGTACAATTATATATCGATGGAAAAAAAAAGGAAAGAAGCTACTACAATCAACATAAGTATCTATTGGACCAATAGATTGATCCGGATTTATTTTCGGAATGAAATGAAAGTAGAGACATTACAATGAACTACTCATGAAAATTGCCAGAAAGAGAGAAATACAACAATACTTGATTTCTATTAATGACAACATTGTAAAGAGACTGTAAAAATGCATAGTGCAAGACTCGCTAGAATGGTGGCAACTTTATCTATGAGAAGAGATGTGATGTCTATGCTCATTCGCCAGAAGATGATTACAATGAGGATATGAAGGCTTTTTTATGATAACCATGAATGCCAAAACCCTAACCCTAGGAGATGAAACGCCAAAAGTCATGTGGGCCCCGTTTGGGTAAGTTAGTACATTAACTTCCCGTGGTCGTAACTTTTTCATACTATCTCCATTTTAGGCACGTGATAGCCCCTTGGAAAGGTCTTTTCGAGGAATATGAATTACACTGTCAAAATTTGACTCTATCTACATTTTGACTATGGCGAGATAAAATAACATTGTTTAGGGCCCCAAAATGACCCTGGAAGTATAGCAAGATGTGTTGACATGAAAACATACAAAATACGCCAGTTGGATTAGGTGGGAGGCCACCAGTATCCACCTTGAAGATGTGTAGGCTTCAGACATCCTTAGAAGTGTAAATCCCACAATTTCAAAGAAGTACAAAAGAACGTGTTGAACTAAAAACTAATAAGAGGATCCAGTTGGAATAGGTGGGTGCCACCAATATCCACCTGGATCAATCCTCCCCCCTTAGGAAGCAATGGCCTACATTGCATTGAGTGCCCAGGGAAGAGGGGAAATAATTTTCTGAATATGAATGTTGGTGAGTTGCATGCTTTGTTGGAGAAGTTGTGTTGCTTGGTCTGTGGAAGACTGTCACACACCTGTTGCTGGGAGGGATGAATATGCTACACCAATCTGTTGTCTATGGGTTTGACAAGGCATTGTGTAGGCACCATTTTAGGTGAAGAAACAATTTGTTTTTGCTGGATAGAAGGTGTTGAGGATGTAGTGGTTGTAGCGGTCTTATGTGCATACTTTGAACAAACTGTGAAGAAGATGAATTTTTCAGTTTGAGAGATTACCTTGAGGCACTATTTTGGTGGAGTAGTAGTCAGAACTACCTCTGGTATCCTATAGAGTTGTCCTCCCAAAGTAATAATGACACTACGGGGTCTAGACTCATAGACAACATGACCTCTCTACATACATGGTTGGCCCAAAACAATATCACAGACATCAAGAGGGGAAACATCACACACTACCTCATCCTTGAAGGGTTGGATGCCATAGGACATGAGACATTGCTGGGTGACACAGAGATATCGTCCCTAGTGAAGCCACCTGATGTTGTATGGTTGAGGGTGTGGTTTTGTCGACAAACCCAACTGTTTGATGACCTTAGTTGAGATGAGGTTCTTCTGGCTGTTGTTATCAACAATGAAATGAAACGGGGTCCTCTTTACCCACATCTGTGAATGGAAGAGGCACTCACCCTCTTTAGGATCTACTGATTCTTCTAGTTGAGTTGTTGTGGTCGCGACATTATCCATGGGGTCTACGTCAATGATCTGTCTATTTTTCAATATTTTCTGGATTGTATTCTTAATTAGGGTTCAACTTTGTGTCTTTGACCTCAACCACCAATGATTGTTTCGAGTGACATTCATCGGTGTTTTGGGATTTTGTGGAATTCACACCACTTCCCAGTGTCATTCTTCATTTTTCCTTTACCATTTTTTTCTTGTGTCTTGGACTGGTTGTCTAGAGGCTGTTGGTTAGGGTCGTCTTTACCATGCTTTAGTTGTGGCAGATTTGTAGACCTGAATTCCCATTTGTTCTGGTGCTTAAATTTCTGCTCAATTTTGACAACATATTGATAGGAAACTCTTAATGATGAGATTTTTAGGAAATCCATTTCGATTTGGATGTACCTATGCAGAGCCCCACAGTATTTCAGAATTAGATGTCGCTTAGAGATTTTGATACCCATCTTGGTGCACAAGGTATGGAAAGTATTTGTGAACTCCGACACTGTTTGGCTCTTCTCTTGCCGCAGTGTGGTCCATATCATGTACTTGTCTTCATAGTTATCAATGGGATAGTACTGTTCTTTGACCGCATCCACAAAAACCTCCCAAGTGGGCTTGACCCCATATATTCCAGATTCCTATGTGGAACTTTGCTCCTAGTAAGTTTCCCACCAATGTTTGACATGGAGGAGAGCCTTAAGGAGTGCGAAAGTGATATTTTCCCTATTGAAATTTGTTTAAATAGAGAAATAAACTTTTAATAGATTTAACCATTTTTCTAGGGAATCCACATCTATCTGACCTTCAAATATGGGAATATCAAAATTAACTTGTAGCTTCAAAGGATAGGTTCCTCCAAAATGGCCACTTGAAGAAGATGCGCTTGTTGCTATCGACAAGCGCTGAAGAATGTGTGAAAAATTCTCCATCATTTCGTCCCTCTATCACGCAAGAGATTTCTCTAGCAACAGGTTAATAGAATCTTCTGCTCCACCGTCTTTCTTTTCTTCCACCATTGAGGGTTCCTTGGGCGTGCAAGAGTGATTGTCCTCCAGAGAGGCAAACTCAAGACCCAACTGGCTATACTCGGACCTCGTCAGGGACATGTGCTGGAAAATGATCAAGAGTAGCCTTCTCTGATACCACTGATCCATATTTATTTTCAGAACGAAACGAAAGTAGAGAAATTACAATGAAATACTCATGAAAATTTCCAAAAACAAAGAAATACAACAATAATTGATTTATATTAATGAAAGAATTGTAAATAGATTGTAAAAATATAGAGTGCAATACTTGCTAGAATGGTGGTAGATTTATCTCTAAGAAGAGATGTGATGAATATGCTCATTCTCCAGAAGATGATTGCAATGAGGCTCTAAAGGCTTTTTTATGATAACCATGAATGCAAAAACCCTAACCCTAGGAGATGAAACGCCAAAATTCATGTGGGCCTCATTTTGGTAAGTTAGTTCATTAACTTCCTAGGGTCGTAACCTTTGCATACGATGAAGCATANCCCCCCCCCTTCTTCTCTCCTCGGGGGATGCTTGACCTCCCGGTCTAGGATCATTCAATCACCTGAGTCAGATCGACTCTCCAGCTCCTTGATAGAACCCATTGCAATTTTCACAAGTCCCTCTTTCTCCAAAGTGCAGGTCCTGTCAACCCCGCGACCCTCTTCTTGGCCCCTTTGAAGAAAGTTGACGACGACACTAGTTATTTGTGCTAGGCCCCTTAAATCATAAGACCTTAGGCTATGTCCCAGGGCTAAACCTTGAAATGCGGTTCGGGCTTCGGGATTCTTCCTTTCCACAACAACCAACCCCTATTTCCCCAAACTCTTAATTGATGAATGCAAATAAATGCAAGGATAAATGGTCCCCATCACTCCCTTAGATCTATGGTTGTGATCTGCTACAGACTCCGACCTTTAGGAGTCTTTCTGCTTTGTTCTCCTTTGATTTCTGCCGGAGCACTACTTCTCTAAAATGCGTGGATCTCCTCCACGTGTCCCTTCTAGATCCAATGGTCTAGATTCACTCCACCCTTCATGATTTCATGAAATTTACCCTTTACTCTTGACAAATATTTCAGAGCTCTAACTCCTTGATATTTTGGCCTTTCACCACCTGTCCTCTCCTGACGATGGGATATTATGCTTTCCTTCAGGACTTCAACAAGTCCTTACTACTCTTCCCACTTATCACTTTTCTCATTGTCCGAGACTTGGACTTCTCTCAGCCTTTCTGCACTCCTTGTAGGAATTCTGCACTAGTCCTTCAAACCCTGAAGGACTAGTGCAGAATTCCTACAAGGAGTGCAGAAAGGCTGACCCTTCTACGTCCTTCGACCCTTCTACGTCCTTCTCTGGACCTTCTAGTTCCTTCTGGAAACTCGATGCTCTTTCTCCCGATATTGTAAGAAAAACATACTTTGTCTTTGGCGCACTCCTTGCGCTCTATTAAGCCTTAAGATGACTTCTGACAACACTTGTCTAAGTGTTGGCCTGGTGCACTCCTTGCACAGGTCTTACTTCTAAATTTATGAAATCCTTTAGGTTTACCAGGGTAACTCCTAACCCCTCTCAATGCACATTTGTAGAGTTTTCTCCCCTCAGATTTTTCAACAACTATGGGAATTTCCTCAATTCCTCCAACACTCCAAAATGTGTGAGTTCTGTGCACACTTGCACCTACGCGATGCCCTCCTGACAGAGCTTTATAGAATCTTCAACAATTCTTCTCGTGTGCCTTCTCTACACAGTTTCTCCTCTAAGGTATTTAGTAACCTTGAGGTTCTCTCCTAAGTATGTGAACTATTATGGTGTGCCCTCTTGGCACATTCTTCCCTGACTCGAAAGAGTTCATACATGCACTCCTTGTGTTTGGCTCATAGAGTTTCAATGCTATGTCGTGCACTCCTTGTGCTCAGCTTAAAGAACCCAAAACTAATTCAACAAAATCATAGATAGAGGATTATATCTCTATCCCTGCCGATGAAATTTAACATACACATCTACAACACAAACACCCCAATAAACATAAATTACATTCATCAATAACACCCATCACACAAGGAATTACAAACAGTGAAATCTGTTCTTTTATATTAATGACAGAATGTCAATTACAGTGTAGGATTTTGGACTGCAATTGAGTCTCAAATCTCGACTCTCCTCTCCTTGGCTACAATGTTCTTCAATTGATCTTCAACAACCTCTTAACAACAAAAAAAACAACCTCCTCTAAGAGGTGTACAATACAAAGATTTATACAAGAGGGGCTCGAGGAGATTTCCATCCAAGATACACTAGTGGTGTCTAATCACCATTTAAAACTCCTAACTAATGAGGCATATTACAATGAGTGGAAATCTAGCCTGAATCGGGTCTAGATCCTTCCAACTGTTAGCCACTTAAGGTGACCTCATTTACAACCTGTGAAAAATCATGGCTTGGCTCTTCCATCCTGGAAACATTAATTTCCTTGATTACATTTAAATTTCAAGGACAAAATGAGAGTGTTGGCGCCTCTCCCCTCCTTTGAATGTGCACCAACGTTCTAGATAGTTGGCACATGCTGATTTGGAGTGATTCTCCTGCATCATACTCCACTACTACAAAAATTCATGAGCTCCTACTCATGAGATTCCCAACTCTATTGAAATCCTCCTGGATCCCAAACTTTCTCCTGGACCTGTCTTCCTGCTCCTTTGTTTTGCTGCTTATGTTGCATCCCCTCTACTCGTGTAGGTTCTCTTTTGTTCAACTTTATTTTGTTGGCAGTTTCTTTCCCTGAATTCACCATCAACCTCCTTATCTCCTGTATCACCTCTTCCAACTGTTCTCCTGGCTAGTTTTCCTTATGCAGTCTACTCGGCTGCAACTCCTCATGTCGGTCGATGAATAGACCAATATGGCCCCCTATGCTACCTTCATCTCCTACGTTGCTAACTGGTAAATCTGTTGCAGACTCTAATTCCACAGTCTCCTTACTGAGATGCTACTCAGTTACCTCCTATGACATATTAACTTCTTTCAGATCCTCTACTAGCACTGGTTCCATTCGATCTTCCTCTAGCTGCTCCTCATGATGGTGCATTTCTTCTTGTTCGCCTATCTCCTAGCAGCCATCTTTTGGTTCTATATTTTTCAACCAATCCTCCAACATATTCAACTCCATCTACCACTGAGTGAATGAATCAACTGGGTGCTCCTCCTTTGTTGCTGTGGAAAACTTCAGTATCTTTTCCTTCTTCTCTATGATAGTCTCAACTTGTTGTCCCTCCGTTGTTGCATCTGAAACACACATGATAGCCTCTCCTTGGCTACTTGGAAGGAATATTTGGATTCCTCCAATGATCAGAACACTCCTCTAATCTTTCTCCTCGGCAGTGGAAGTATTTTACTTCTCATCATCTTCATTCACGTGGATTGCAGTTCCACATGAATCCTCATATGAATGATGCCTTTCTTCCACCTTCTTTCCATGTGTCAACACCCCTTGCTGACATGAACTCTTAGCTGAGCTCATTTATTCTCCCTTTCCCAACTGGAAATTTGGGATGTCTCCTCTGCCCCCTTGGAAGTTTATGAAATCAATTGACCTCTTCTCATTGCCAACCTAGCAATCTACGAGACCTCTGCCAGATCTCTTTCCCTTGCAACTTAGGTTCTCAACATGCCTCAGCCACCTTTTTAACACATGTTTCTGCCTTCTGGACAACAACCTCTGAAAATTCCACTTGACTCTCCTTTTCAAAGGCCACTCATATCTCCATCATACCTTTACCTCCTGTTGCATCTTCAATGCTAGCTTCTCTATCTCTGCTTGGATTTCACTGAGCTCCTTGTCAATGTCCACTTTTCTCTTATGCGGGAAGTCTTCCCTTCGACCATGCTTATGGCCTTCAACAACCATCTTTCTTCACCTGCAACCCACCTGGTTTTCTACTATCTGCTAAAAACCTTGCAGTAGTCCCCTCATAGCATCACACTTTGTCTCTCTTCACCTGTTGTCTATAGGTGATCTTCAACTCTGGCTCTTCTTCTTGATGTAGCCAGACTGTCTCCTCTTCCTGAAAACAATTTCAAGCTCTGATACCACTCTAACACAGACCCCCCCCCTGCTCTTCTTTCCTTGGGGGATGCTCGACCTCCTGGTCTAGGACCATTCAATCACCTGAGTCAGATCGACTCTTCGGCTCCCTGCTGGAACCCAATGCAATTTTCACAAGTCCCTCTTTCTCCAAAGTGCAGGTCCTATCAACCCCGTGTCCCTCTTCTTGGCCCCTTTGAAGAAATTAAATGGCGACACTAGGTCTTTGTGCTAGGCCCCTTAAATCATATGACCTTGGGATATGTCCCGGGGCTAAAACTTGAAATACGCTTCGAGCTTTGGGCTTCAGCCTTTCCACAATAGCCAAACCCTATTTCCCTAAACTCTGAATTGACGAATGCAAATAAATGTGAGGATCAATGATCCCCGTCACTCCCTTAGATCTATGGTTGTGATATGATTTGGAATCCGGCCTTCGAGAGTCTTTCTTCTTTGTTCTCCTTTGATTTCTTCTGGAGAACTACTTCTCTAAAATGAGTGGAACTCCTCCATGTGTCCCTTCTGTTAGAAAAATAGGACCATGGAGAAATAAAATAAAACAAATGCGGAAACAAAACATTGAAGATACATAATACAATAGAGACACAGATTTACGTGGTTCACCTAGTGTGGGCTACGTCCACCAGAGAAATTGCTAGGTCCTTCCTTTATTATTATCCAGCATATGAAGGGATACAACCTACAACAAACCCGCTGCAACTTCCTCTTCTTTCTCTCACAGTCTCCTATCTCAGAATACAATATTTGCCATCAACCATAGCCGCAATACATTTCCCTCATAAAAGAGGGTTTCCTTCTAGGGAAAAAACCCTAACTAATCTCTATCGTTGGATCTGCGACCTTATAATGAACGGTCCAGATTTACGGTGAAATTACAATATACATTTATACGACAATTTTTCCTTTGGGGGCTTTGCCCTCGAACCCCCACTGGGGGCCCGCTTGCCCCCAGACCCCCCAAGCGGGGGATAGCCCCCCCGGACCCCGTAGAGGGGGTACCCCCCCTCTGCACTCCCCTGCATGGAAGAGTGTACATACTTCTGGGGTGTAAATACTTCATGGGGTATAAACACGACTGTAAGTAAAATACCTCTGAATCAGAAAGATAATCAGGTTCCACAACCAACAATCTCCCACTTGGAGACTGATCTCAACAACTCCACCGCTGCTGTATATGCTGGACTCTAAACCTTCTTGGACCTGAAAAATTTCTCATCTTCATCTTCATTCTTGAAGACCAACTGAAACTGAGCAGGAACTCAGTTTCTCCCTGGTTACTCCCTTTGTTAACATGTCTGCGGGGTTTTGGCTAGTGTGTATCTTTTCCAACTTCAAATGTCCATCTTCCAAGGTGGATCGTATGAAGTGGTACCTCAACTGTATATTCTTATTCTTCGAATGGAAGGTTGAGTTCTTTGCAAGATGAATGACACTCTCACTTTCACAGTACAACCTACTATTCTCTTGCTTCTTTCCCAATTCCTCCATAAACCTCTGTAACCAAATCATCTCTTTACTAGCCTTTGTAGAAGCAACATACTCTGTCTCTGTTGTTGAAAGTGCAACAACCTTTTTCAGTTTTAAAATCCAATTTAATGTTGTTCCACCTATAGTAAACACATACCCTGTGCTACTCCTCCTTCTATCTTTATCACCTGCCATATCTGAATCAACATATCCTTGTAGAATAGTTTCTGAACCTCCAAAAGATAATGCATGATCAGCAGTACCTCTCAAGTATCTGAGAATCCACTTTGGTGCCTCCCAATGTTCTTTACCTGGATTGTTCATATATCTTCTCACAACTCCCACTACATGTGCAATATCTGGTCTTGTGTAAACCATTGCATACATCAAGCTGCCAACTGCTGATGAATATGGGACCCTAGACATGTAT
>SNQJ01S0082522.1:48569-69995 GCA_010110895.2 Picea sitchensis
ATTGTATGGCGAATGGTGAAATTCGATATAATGAAAAAGAAAGGTTTTCCCGGTTGACGGTTTCCGGTAAAGATCTCTGTGTATTTTGTGTATGAGCCATTGATTAATTTCTGTATTGCTTAAGAATATATATATGCATTGCTTTACTTCGCAGGTTTAAAATTTACAGATGGACGATTTCACTTGCCTTAAGGAATTCAACAAGTCCTTACTCCTATTCCCACTTAACACTTTTCTCATTGTCCGAGACTTCAAATTATCTCAGCCTTTCTTCACTCCTTGCAAGAATTATGTGCTAGTCCTTCTGAGTTTGGCTTTCTCAAACCCTGAAGATTCTCGTCCCTTCTACGTCCTTCTATGAACCTTCTGGTGCCTTTTGGAAACTCGATTCTCTTTCTCCCAAGCTTGTAAGACAAACTTACTTTGTCTTTGGTGCACTCCTTGTACTCTATTAAGCATTCAGACATATTTTCACAACAATTGTCTAAGTGCTAGCCTGGTGCATTCCTTGCATAGATCTTACTTATGAATTTATGAAATCCTTCAGATTTACCAAGTAACTCGTAACCCTGCTCAATGCACATTTGCAGAGTTTTCTCCCCTCATAGTGTTCAGTAACTCTGGGTCTTTCCTCAATTCCTCTAACACTCCAAAATGTGTGAGTTTTGTGCACACTTGCACCTACTTGATGCCCTCCTGGCAGAGCTTGACAAAATCTTCAACAATTATTCTCTTGTGCCTTCTCTACACATTTTCTCCTCTAAGGTATTTAGTAACCTTGAGGTTATCTCCTGAGTATGTGAAATATTCTGTTGTTCCCTCTTGTCACGTTCTTCCCTAAATCGAAAGAGTTTAGACACACACTCGTGTTTTGCTCACAGAGTTTCAATGCTCTGTCGTGCACCCCTTGCGCTCAGCCTAAAGAAATCATAACTAATTCAACAAACTAATAGATAGAGGATTCTATCTATATCCCTGCTTATGAAATATAACATACACATCTACAACATAAACACACCAATAAACATAAATGACATTCATCAATAATACCCATCACACAAGGAATTACAAACAATGAAATTTGTTCTTTTATATTAATGACATAATGTCAATTACATTGTAGGAGTCTGTACTGCAACTGAGTCTCGACTCTCAACTCTCTCCTTGGCTACAATGTTCTTCAATTGATCTTCAACATCCTCTTAACAACAACAACAACCTCCTCTACTGGGCGTACAATATAAATATTTATACAAGAGGGGCTCGACGAGATTTCCCTCCAAGATACACTAGTGGTGTCTAATCACCATTTAAAACACCTAACTAATGAGGAAGATTACAATGAGTGGAAATCTAGCCCGAATCGGGTCTATATCCTTCCAACCGTCAGCCACTTAAGGCGACCTCATCTACAAGCTGTGTGAAAGCATGGCTTGGCTCTTTCAGCCTCACAGCATTAATTTCCTTTATTACATTTAAATTTTGAGGACAAAACGAGAGTGTTGGCGCCTCTCCCCTCCTTTGAATGCGCACCAACGTGCTAGACAACTAGCGTGTGTTGAGGTGGAGCGATGCTCCTGCATCATATGATCTCCGTTTTAGGTGCGTGATAGCTCGTTGGAAAGGTATTTTCAAGGACTACACATTACACTATCAAAATATGACTCCATTTACATTTTTATTGTGGCGAGCCAAAATAACATTGTTTAGGGCCCCAAAATGACCCTGGAAGTAAAAAAATATGTGATGACATGAAAACATAAAAAATAAGCCAATTAGATTAGGTGGGAGGCCACCAGTATCCACCTGAAAGATGTGTAGGGCTTCATACAACTCCATAAGTGTAAATCCCACAATTACAAAGAAGTACAAAAGAATGTGTTGAAATAAAAACTGACAAGAGGAGTCAGTTGGAATAGGTGGGTGGCCACCAATATCCACCTGGATCACAAATGGTTGTTGCTTGGAGGATTCCTTTCACTGGTCCATCTCCAACTGAACTATACATAGTTTCACTATCATAAAATTCCATGGAAGCCCAAAATTGTAATATCTTTTCGAGGATTAAGAAATATCCTCATAAACATGGATCCCAACACAATTTTGAGCCTCAAGGTGATAAAGGAGATAAAGCAAGATCCTCATTGTCTAGCTCCTTTGGATGGAAATGAAGCTTCAAACCATTGATAAAATATAACAGAGTTAAATTTAATATTAAAATTGTGCTTTATCATGAACATAATAGAGAAAAAAACAAATCCCCAAGTATTAATTTGAAGCAAATCTAAATAGAGAAAAATATAGACCCCCAAGTGTTAATCCAAAACTAAGCTAAACATGCAATTCACCTATTAATTTAGATCAAACTAACCATCATAGTTTATTAATAAGGAAAACAACATCATTGTAAAACACCCAAAAAATATTTTGACTAAATTAACAAAGTTGCAACAATTTCAACATGAATCCATCCCTTCTACAAAATATATTTTAGTGGGATTGTTAACCCTATAATGCATTGGAGAATGAAAATGTAATTTTTCATTACATTATTTACTTCTGCAACATATAAGTTTTTCCATTACAATATTAGATATTTCTTGAAAATGTATTATTATTGTTTTTATATCATTTATAATAGTGATACTCATTTCTTAATATAAAAATATAAAGACAAGCCAATGAGGCATTGGCTAACTCATGAGGTTGATGGAGAGTAACAAGTTCCATCCCTGCTATGTTTGGCCTTACTCAAATGGCATGAGTTCTAGGAGGTTGGTTGTTAGTACCAAATGAATTTGGTAAGTAAATACCCCTTGGAGCTGGGAAATGAGATCTATTCTTTATAAAAATTGTAATGTAGAGATACCCCTCAGATTGCATGTTTTATACCAAAGAGAGAGATGTAACGAAAATTGTTTATAACCAACAATAAACCAAAATCTATTATATGTAACTCTTAAAAACATCATCTTACATGATTGTTTGCTAAAATTTATTCATAATTATTACACAACTAATTGTTCATTTGTATCGATGCTAATGCAAGGGGTAACAAGACTTTGAGAAAAATATAAATAAGGGAGGCTTGCACAAGTGGCCATCGAAAGTTGTCACACATATCACAGGTACACGATGGTAAAAAAATGTTGTCCGTTGGCATTAATCCAACATGATCAAGCAAGGGGAAGGACCATGCACCCTCATGATATGAAAATTATATTTTCCCTAAGAGAAGAATTAGAAACATGTTGTTTCCCCTTGTACTAGTATTAAGGGATAAAAATCACATTATTTTGTGGGGGAGAATGGTGGAAGAATCATAGCAAGTGCATGTGGATAAGGTTTTGAGAATGGATATAAAGCAATGGATTCACTCCTATAATGAATTGTTGCTTTTGTTTCTTTCTATTATATTTTCCAGTTAGACTTTATTCAATTTTAGTTGGTTTATGTTCCTAGGTTTTTTTAGGTTAATGCTCAGAGATATTTATGTTAATTCCATCCTCTAGGGGTAATGAGAAAATTACAAATAGGGAGGCTTGCACAAGTGGCTATTGGAAGTGGTCATTCTTATCATGTGTACATTATGGAAAATATGTGTGGGATAACATGATTGAATAGAGTGGAAAAACATGCACCCTCATGATATGACAAGGATGGAACTTAACCCCAAGAGAAGGATCATAAACAAGTTGTTTTACCTTCTACTAGAAATGAAGGCATGTTGTAAATATTATGGAGTTGAAAGGACAAATGTGTCACTCTAAATAAATTGTGGGATCGAAAAACACAAGTGAGAATCCGACACCCTCCAGTGGAATGAACAACCTAGCTCCCTTCCCAATCGCAAACAAAGATAATAAAAAAAAATATGAAGTCGTTCATGATGAGATTGAATTTAGACACCATTGGATAATATATACCAACCTACATTTGAATAATTTTATCTGAGCTCCCCACTTCTATATTCACTCTAATCTACCTGAGTTATTGAGTTCTAGGAATTCATGCCATCCTAAAACATGTGATCATTAGTAATGGCATTGCTATGTCTAATTACTATACCTATATTTTGTTTCCATGACACCCATAAGGTAATTTATTTAGGTTATTTGTGCCAATTATAATCAATGATACAGTTTCTAAAAGAATGGGCTCATTCCACCATGTATTTTCTTAGAGGAATAAAAATTAGTATTCTTGTGTCCAATAATAGACTATTGGTTGAGATAAAGCTTAGTTATTGTTTCCTTTTTCCTACTCCCTAGTGGACAAGGAATTATAGGTCTTTTCTTGTGCTCTATATTAGAAAACATAGCACTACACACGCATGAGGTATTTTCTTATGCCAATTGTAAGTTATGCACCTTTAAAACCTTTATTTGGAGAGTGTCTTGTTATTTGATGTTTATATTGACGTATCTATGAAATTTAGGCACTTATGAATCTAAAACTTTGGCTTGTAGTACTCTAATAATTCTTATTTGAAATGCCATAGTTCTGACAAAACTTTGATGTGCCAAGAGAAAGGTATGGTAACTTTCCCAAAACTTGTTGATTCTTGGTCCTTCACAGATAATGAACTTGTATGGAATTCCATGTGTCCAATATTTATTTTATAATTATGCAATTTTTACCTAAAATTAAATGATTTGTATTCTTTCCAAATGAGCTAGTGGTACTCAATTTGGATTTCCAAGATTTAGACATGATATTTCTACCAAGAACACTTGTTTGAGACTGGTCTTAGGACTACTCAAAAACCCTAATTTCCACATCCCCTATTTAAGAAATTATAACATCTCAAAACTTAAAATTTCTACCAAAGGTACTACAATATGTGTCCTCAAACTCTTGAAACTTTTACAGTAAAAATTTCCAATATGACCTGTTTGAGACTAATTTTAGGATTAGTCACAAACCTTGGCTTCCATATAGACTATATATCAAAAAGTGTAGTGATACAAAACCTGAAATATTTACCCCAAGCACTTTGCTATGTCTTCATAAGCTCCTAAAATTTTCATAGTCTAAATCTTCACAAAAAAAAAGTATATTGAAAATTCCAAGATGACTTGTTTCAGGGAGAAAAAGCTTAGGATCATATGTTTTGATACCAAATGTTATGAACCAAACACAAAAATTAACATAATAATATAAGAAAGAAGTAACTCCATGCCTTGAGAGAGGGACCTGTCTATGGATTGGGCAGGACTCTGAAATTGGGGATCTTGTAAACTCTCTCAAATGTTAAATCAACAAGAAGAAGATGGTTGAATCACTAGATTTGAGAGATTTTCATAATGATCTGAATTATGTGAGAGATGGAACAAAGGTGATTGATGTCAAAATATGGATCAAGTTATAATGTTTAGGAAAAAGTCATGTTTTATTTAATTGAGCTATTTAATTAGTTGAAAATTATAGCCATTAAATTTTTTAAATGGAAATCCCCATTTTATTTTCTATTATAACCTTTTCAATAAGAGAGTTACGAGGATAATTAAATTGACACCATAAAAACGCAAATTAGTAACTTTTACCATATAAATAATTTTCCAACCTCGACAGAATAAAATTCCATGGTTACTTGACTTATGGAATGAATAACTTTCTCGTAGAACCTTTGCTTAAAGAATTTCTTTTTTCATGGTGAAGAGGATAGATAGGGATTTCAAATGAATGGTTGTATAACCCATTTCAACATCAAGTGCATGGGTTTTTCAACCCATGAATTTCAAACCATCATGTTGGTGCGAGACCATAAACACAAGTTTCTATACCTACAGGCGTCAGAATCCAATTATGAGTTTCCATAGAACTAAAAATAATTGGGCGGGTGGAGGTTGTAGTGGAGGTTTTTTTTTCCAGTGCTTTTATTGGTAACAAATGCACCAGTGCATTTTAATTAACATGCACCGGTGTGTTCTTATGAAACACGCATTGGTGTGTTTTTAAGTAACATGCACCAGAGCACACACACAATCACAAAACACCATTGCTCTTAAAAAAATTAAACATTGATACCATAATTTATGTTATATGAAACATTGATGCTTTATTGTTATTGTATGCCCTGATGCATGTTGTTTTTTATGCAGCAAGGGTGCTCATATAAATATTACACTATGGTGCTCTTATAGATGGTATCACATCTTCTTGTATTACTACATGAAAGGAAGGATAGTGAAATTTCCATGAATTTAGATGAGATGTCCACACCATTTTTGTTACTAAGCACAAATGTGTATATGATAATTAAAGCATTGATGCATATATCATATACAAAAGCATCGGTGCGTATATCATACACAAAAACACTGGTGCATATATGTTATATAACGAACCAGTGTGTATGTTATATATAAAGTATTGGTGCATGTATTATCTATAAAGCAATGACGTGTATATTATATATAAAGCACTGGTGAGATTAGTCGTATGTTATGTTGCTTAAAATAAAAAATATAATCAATCGTACATTTTTTCGCTTAAACTAATGATGTTTTTTCACAATTGTTAGCACTGATGCTTCTATTTAATTAATGGGAACCTATGCATATTGATAAAAATGTTCCATCGTCTATTTTATGGCACACATTGTTTAGTGAGTTCAAACGAATACAATGCACCGATATGTAAATATTTTAATTATTTTTTTTTTTACAAATTTTCGATGATGATATTATTGGTAAGGATTGTTTAGAACTCCATAGAGATAAAGTGGACTATTTTGAGAAGATATTAGAGTTTTTAGATGATGAAGGTGTGATTAGAATCATTCAACAAGATAAAACTCTTACGGATGTACAATAGATTTCAACTATGCAAGCTATGCATAGTGTGCACAAATGATGTAAGGTAACAATTAAAAATCATTATTCCTTGTCAAGTATTGATGATTTATTTGATAAACATAAATGTGTGACACTGTTCTCTAAGTTCAATACAAGGAGAACACCTTGCAAGGGAGGTTTTCAGTGTTACAAGATTTGGAAATTTTTCAAAAAAACCTCCACTACAACCTCTGCTATTCTAAGTAAAGTTTTTAACGGATGTTCCATATAACTAAAAAAATTAGGGTCGGTGGGGGTTGTAGTGGACATTTTTTTGTTGGTGATTTTATTGGTAACAAAAGCACTAGTACATTTTAATTAACGTGCACCAGTGTGTTCTTATGAAACACACATTGGTGTGTTTTTAAGTAACACGCACCTGTGCACACACACACACAATCACAAAGTACCAATTCTCTTAAAAATATTATGCATTGATACCATATTTTATGTTATATGAAACACCAATGATTTATTGTTACTGTATGCCCCAATGTGTGTTATTTTTATGCAATAATGATGCTCATATAAATATTATGCTCTTGTGCTCTTATAGATGGTCTCACATGTGCCTGTATTACCACATGCACAGAAGGATAGTGAAATTTCCATAAATTGAGGTGAGTTGTCGGAACCATTTTTTTTACTAAGCACAGGTGTGTATATGATAATTAAAGAACTGATGCATATATCATATATGGAAGCTTCGGTGTGTATATCATACACAAAATCATCGGTGCATATATGTTATATAACGAACCGATGTGTATGTTATATAGAAAGAATCAATGCATGTATTATCTATAAAGCACTCGTGTGCATATTGTATATAAAGCACCAATGAGATTAGTCATGCGTTATGTCGCTTAAAATAATAAATATAATCAATGATATGTTTTGTTTCTTAAACTAACTATGTTTTTTCACAATTGTTAGCACCGATGCTTCTATTTAATTAATGGGCACCAATGTGTATTGATAAAAATGAACCATCATCTATTTTATGGCACGCGTTGTTTAGTGAGTTCAAAATAATACATTGCACTGATATGTAAATATTTTAATTAATTGTTTTTTTTACAAATTTTCTATTAGTTATCTCAAAATCAAATATTTTTTATTTAATATTTTTTTATATGTTTTTATTGTGTTTTGATATAATGATTGCATTAATGCATTAGCCAACGATGACTCCTTCACCTTGAATGTAAAAGTGTATTGATGGAAACAAATCTTATTGCAAAAGGGGGAAAGAATCACATCAGGTGATAAATGACTCGTGAGATGGGTGAGTCATTTTTATGTGAGAGAACAAGAATGCATGGAAAAGAGTTGCAAGACATAAACCCACTTTTGTCTTAAAGTATTTAAAGCTATAAATCCACTTATAAATTGGAGTTCACGGTGGAAGAAGGATTAGCTGCAAGGAATTCAGTGGAAGAAATAATTAAGGTTTATTCGTTTTAAAGGTGTTAATGGAGAAAAAAGTAGTGGGTGGTTATTATATTGGAGTGCTAATATTCAGTTGAAGCAATGCATGTACAATATTGGGAATATTGAAATGTTTCGGTAGAATTAAGTTGGGACATGACTACCTTAGTGAAAGTAGTGGCCAATAGGATACATTGGATGGAATTGAAAATAGTGAAAGTGGGACTTGGACAGAAGGTGATAATCAAGAAGAAACAAGGCTTGAATGAGCATAATGAGGGCACACATGAAAGACATAATATTAGTGTATATCGACATGAAATCATGTGAAATTTAAAAGCATGAATGTTATATTAGTTATGAGATCATAATCAAGGCAGTTAGAAGATATACTCCTACTATGGAAATGGATGCTAACATAGCTAGCCACGTGTGAGGCCATGATGTGGTTGGATATGAAAGGGATATATTGTTGTACAAGTGCATAATGGTCTTCCCCTTTATAACTGATGTTTGGAATGGAACCTCTTTGTCGACATTGAAGAGAACTAAAGGATTATATTCATGGTGTTATGTATGGGTCGTAAAGGAAGGTATGTAAATGATTGAGGAGGTAAATGGGGAAGAGTTTGGATGATGTGTTGAGGTGTTCACTAAACCTTCCAACTCACCATAGAGGAATACATGACATAGATATGTGGTATCCTGGAGTCAATGCAAGGTTGCATTGTCTATATGTGGCCATGGGTATTAGCACATCGATTTATTGGTAATATTTGATTGCATTATAGCTTAGTGTGTTATATTATACATAGATGATACATATACAAGTAATGATAGTTTCATTCCATTTAATATGAATAGTAGTTGGAAGTGATTGAATTGTTGGTAAGATATAATATTTTGAGATCATTTCATGAGCTGTTGAAAATGTTGAAATAAAATATAATGTGCATAAATACTGATTTTTTTTTGGTTGAATGAAATTTAAGAAAGACTGCAGGTAGAGTGGTCTTGGATATGTAAATAGTGTAAGCCCATAAGAAAGACTGGTACCTAAAGGTGCAGTTTAACAACCCCTTTGTTACATCAAAACCAATTGATAACAATAATTTTTTTTTTCTTTTGAAACATTAATACATTAAGAAAACATCATTGAACAAGTTAAACATGATATCGACATACTTCAGTCATACACAGTCTAATTCATTCATCTCAGTGCACAACTAGAGATGGATGCAATGCCAATGTATTAACGATCTTCCATATCCCATAATGATCACATACAACAAGAGTAAAACATCACGATCCTTCAAGATCAACCACAAATAGTTTCATCACACAACATCATTTATTCTAACAGAATAAATCATCATACAAGGTAATCAAGAATATCTACCCATCCAATCTACCTGCAAGGTTAGGACCTTCAAGACACATAATCAATGCTCAAGTCTAGGATTCATCCGATTGATTTTGACCACTTAAGTTCTCAAGACTGGCAACTGTTCTGAGGAACAAGGAAGTATCTAATTCTCATATTTTCAGTCCAAGCCAAACATCAATTAAGTTACCAACATACTTAGTTATATTTTCTTCAACATAGAAAAATCTAGTCACATGATCACCATTTCATAACGCCCATTGCGTATTATTACAGTAATTCATCATCTTATTCAATTAAGGGATAGGAAGTAATTTAAGTAAAATCAAGGAAATAAACTTAAATAGTAAAACACAGTCCCTTAAATAGACAATCTATCATCTATGACAGTCTCAATATTACTCATGTCTACCTGGAATAAGCCTGACCACCCTATAACGTACAACCAAGTAGTTAGATATCTGATCTAAATCACAAGTTAAAAGAGGAAGAGAACTATAGAGAAAATATCCCAGTGCAAGGTAGACCATAAGCCTACTCTATACCTTGGTGAACCAACAAATACTGTGAAGAAGAAAAGCATGTAATCGAAAGAAAGTCTGTTCTAAGATTTAATTAATAAGTTTTTATGTAAGGAACCTGAAGTTCCTATTCTGGGTGTCACGGTGCAATACAACTAGATCCAACTCCAAAAGTACGTAGACAGACTCCTTTAGAGCCCACATCTCAGAATAACAACACCTGGTATGCACTAGGACCCTCTTTAGGTCTTAACTTTTGAAAGAACGAAGCTCAGGAGAGACAATGCGAATTTTCACAGGGGATGCACAAGCATGCACTCAACCATCAGTGACCAACACTCAGTAATTGTCAGGTATGGGAGTTACAGAGGAGGACCATCGGATCAACATCTGATTAAGTCTCGACTATCTGATCTCAGTAAGGGTAGATCAACGACGGGGAGCCATTGCGGGATCAAAGGGTTGAGTTAACGATCATGAAAGTTTTGGTTTCGTAATCCACAGAGCTCATCGATCATCACCTAAAATTAGTTCAACTGTTGACATCGATCCCACTATCCACGAGAGGTTTCTATTGCGAAATTCAAGAAAGGTTTTAAACATCATGATAGTCGAGACTCTACAATCCTTCCTAGCCATCTATCTTCACAATTGATTTAATCATGACGATCGAAATAGAACGTCGATTATCACTCAAGGAGTTGATTCGAGATCTTATCTCTCAGTCATACGAAGGGAGGACATAGGCCCTTTGGGCTAGTTGACTGTGCCTCGAAGCCCGAATTGTGAGGTGGATCTACACCGTAGATCGGTGGCAAATGCTAGCCATTGGATTCGTAAGAATTTGGTGATTCATAAAGTTTGAGTTCGCAACAGATAAGAGTTGAAAAACCTAGAAGCTCAGAAGTCCCAGAGTGAAGGACAATCGTAGATATGACGAACGATAATGGTTTGTTGGATCTACGAGCCTACCTTCTTCAACGGTTCAGTAATTCACTACTCCAACACAACTAGAGTCAATAGGTTTAAGGTGAAGGAACTCCCGGAGTCCCGAATTTTGGAGTAAATCCTCACCGTTAAGGATGGTTACACCCGTCATGCGGATGAAGGTTTTTTGGTGAGAAAGGTCCCGAACTCTCGGAGCCCATATTTAATACTGACTGTCATCGAAGGTTTAAAAAGCACTGTCAGATATATGGGTTTGACCTTTGCAAATTCAGAGGAAACATGAGTTGCAACATCAAAAACCTCCAAATCCTGGAGCCCCGAAGTTTCTTATGATCGTAGATTTGTGCGAGGTGTGGGAATCATTGATCCCTTAGTTGTTCAGAATTCGACTCTCTAGCAAGGTTAAGAGGTAATTGTTAAGGATTATGAAGACCCTGAAGTTCTGAACTCCCATAGTAAACATCGTTCATAGATCTAGCAACCGATCAAGGACCGTTATATCTGAGTGCCTAAGTCCTTCGGAGGTTTGTTAGATCTGAGTGACTAACTTGTTTAAGGAAAAGGGATAATTCCCAGGAATGAAGCAAGTAAAAATTTAAAATTCTGGAGACCTTCGCACAGACATCCCAAGATCCCGAAGTTTGAAATTTAGTTACTCTAGCATAGGGATTCCTCGTTATTGATAACTTAGGTTAACCAAGGATTTTAACCAGAGAAACACAATAATTTTGGATTAAACAAACCATCAAGGATCCACCATTTGACATAAATGAAATATCGTGAACTTAAAACATGAAGTTATGGTACAGTTTTGGATCCAGTACACCTATCAACAGGGAACCCACCATTAGAATTGATTTGGATTTTAAATGAATTTCAATAAGGAAACTCATGAGATAATTTTAGAACTAACTCCGTGGTTTACCAATGAACAAATCAGTGATGAATTTCTGAAATAACATCAACTGAAAAATCTGCTCACACATACTTCATTTATGGATGAAAATTTAGACCTTAACATAGACTAATTACCATAAAATTCACATTTTAAAATGAGGATCATTCCGCTCACAATTAGGGTTCGAAAAACATCTCGAATTACAACGAAATTTTAAAACATAACCATTGTAAATATTATTCATTTGAAGCAACTATAAATTTAAATATATCTTTGAACTAAATCTTGTTGACAACAAATGTAACCATGGGAATTCAGGCTTTCTAGGGATGCTATAGAGACCATGTCAGTCTAACATACTTCTACACTAATGATACAAATAAATTCAGAATAAAAATACTAGGACCAAAGAATGATGCGTGTTGAAGATGCCTTCAAGTCTTGTGCTCCCTCCCTTTCTTCGCTTGCTAATCATCGATATTTCACCAGTACCTCCCGACCAATGCTAGGGGTAATATTCTTTCCCCTTATCCCCCTGAGCCGCAAAGGGGCCAAGCACAGAAACTAGAACACAATAGCTTCCTAGATTGCCTTGCAAGGAAAATCTTCCACTCTTTTCACCATCCTGGAGTCGCAACTCTCACAAGTAAAACACAATCAATCAAAAAATTGGCAGCATAACAATGTTTCCCAAAATTTCCCTCTGCTTCCCTTCTACGTCAATTTCTTTATAGAATTCTCCTCACAGACATTTGTCCCTCATGCATAATTCATTAATTTTTAATAATTCAGTTAAAGGAGTATTCAACCACTATAGGTGTCACATTCTCCCCAGGTTGCACAAGTAATTTCTCTTTTGTTATTTATTTAAAATCCCATTTTCCTCACATTTCCCCATGTGTTCCTAATTTCCCTCTCAATTGTCTCTTGGTTCCCCAATCCCCTTAAATAATGGGTTTCTCTAAATAGGTTTTAGTTAGAGTTTCATTAGGAGTCTTCTTAGTTATGCTATGGTTGGTTGACTCAAATTCTATTCTATGCAAAACCCATTCTCTCAAGTTGTAATTATTTCTAAATAAGGATTTCTTTTTAATAATTTCATGCACCCTTGTGCATTTTATCAATTCTTTAGGTCTTTACTTACTATTTCCAAACATTTGATTTCCTTCGAATATTTACTCATGTCACAATTCAATTAGTCCCTTTATTTAAAATTTAGACTTCGACTTAGAATTCTGGTTGGCTTTAATAATTAATAATCTATTTTTTAATTAATTATTTTAATCCAACAACGTCTAATGATTCCAGTGTTTTCTAGTCCACCTATGTTTATTGACTAGGTTTCAATTGTGTGATGTGCCCTTCAAGATGCATCTTCGTGCTCCAAGTGTGCCACTCGCGTTGACTTGTTTTTGGAAGTTTGTCCAACCCCTTGGAGTCAAAACTCCTTTCGGTCGACCTTGTGAGAGACTAAGGGATTCTAAGGAATAAGGAGCCCACCTTATTGCATGCCCCTTAGAAATATTCATGAGAAACTGTCTCAGTCTGCCCTCACGAAATTGTGGACCACTTAAAATAGGTAATCGTTAACCTACAGTTATGGCCACGGTGGGAGTGCTAGTAGGCTGTGACAGGGATGTTTCCACCCCTCTCCCTCAATATATGGTTTTCTGTGCAAGGCTCCTTTACTCCTTATGTGAGTCAGATTAGAAAGCATCATCAAGCATGCATCCACTGAAAATAAAAATAAAAAAATCCATATATATAAATCATACTAAAATCCATCATACATGATATGTGCATAATAATGAAATACTCAAACAATACAATCCACTCCTTGACTCAATTCGGAGTCCAAGGAAGCCCTTTGATGCCACCAACATCCATAACTTGTCATGTGTCTTGCACACTCAGGACGACTTGTCAAAAGCACATGTCAACACACATATATATACATCAAAAAAATCAAGCAACTATAACACCTCAACATCATCATATATAACCCATAATTTGAATGAAATCACAATGTTCCATACCCTTATCACTTGCAATAAAGTGCCCTCAAAGAATAAGTCAATAATAGTATGCTCAATAGAGCGGGATGTTACATACACCCCCTCTTGTTTTAACCTTCATCCTGAAGTTTGTAAAGTATATGTAAAAGCAAGTAAATAAATGTATCTAATAAATCTATATGTCTAATTTATCAAACAAGTGATGAAATTGTTGATGCATCTCGTATGTGTCCTCCCAGATAGCTGAGTGTGGACTAAAATTGTTCCACTAGACCTTGACCTGATCGATTGTTCAACGCCGTAGCTCTCAAATGTGATGGTCCATAATGCAGATTGGCTCTGCCATGAGAGCACACTCATCCGAAACCTGCAAGGAACTCATGTCAATAACATGTGAAGGGTCACTAATATAATGTCTCAAAACAGATACATGAAAACCTTCGTGCATACGCCTCAAAGAATCAGGAAAGGCTAGTCGATAAGCCATGAGTCCCTTCTTTTCCACTACCTCGAAGGGTCCCACGAACCTATGAGAAAGTTTATAACCCTTTATAAAGCTTGATCGAACTCTTGCATGGTTTTTCCCACAAAAACACTCTATCTCCAACTTCATAACTACGGTCAACGCGATGCGCATCAACATAACTCTTTTGTCGATCTTATGCTTCTTTAATCCTCTATCTAATCGATTTCATCTGTTCTTCCATTTCTTGAATCACTTCTTTTCCTACTAGTACCATGTTCTCAATTCGATCCCAACTTATCGGCGTTCGACATAGTCTCCCATAAAGAAACTCAAACGACGCCATATTAATCATACTTTGATAGTTATTGTATGCAGATTATACTAGTGGTAAGAATTCCTCCCAATGTTTTTGTTGGTCCATTACATACATACGAAACATATCCTCCAAAATATGGTTTTTCCTTTCTGTTTTCCCGTTTGTCTCTCGGTGATAAGTTGTGCTAAAGTTTAATTGTGTTACCAAAGCCTCTTGGAAACTAGTCCAAAACCGTCTTGTAAACACCGATCCTCGATCGGATATGATTATTTTTGGCACCCCATGTAATCTCACAATCTCGCTGACAAATACTCTAGCTATGTCAGGTGCCTGATACGTCATATGCACTAGAATAAAGTGTGCACTCTTCGTCAGAGTGTCAACTACCACAAAAATTGAACCGTGTCTTCTTTCCATTAGTGGAAATCCAATAATAAATTCCATCGAAATGACTTCCCATTTCGATTCAAAAATAGTGTGTGGTTGTAACAATCCTACTGGATGTCTATGGTCAGCCTTCACTTGCTGACATTCTAGACATCTCACCATGTAACTAATTATGTATTCTTTCATTCCCTTCCAGAAGAATAAAGGCTTAAGATCCACCTTCATCTTCGTGACTCCCGGATGAGCCATGTATATTACTCGATGTTCTTCATTTAAGATAAAAATTCTTAGTTCGTCATTATCTAGTACACAAATTCTTTCGTCAAATCTAAAAAATCCATCGTCGTCTAGTGGATAACCTTCATACTTAGGTACCATCATGGTATCTCATCCAATATTACTCTTAACTTCTTCATACTAGTCATCGTCGAATTGTAAAATTATAATCTTTTCTTGAAGATTCGTCTTAAGAGGTAATACTGAAAATATGTGTGGTCTCCTACTCAATGCATTTGCCACTCGGTTCATAGTTCCTTTAATGTAAGTAATTTCAAAATCATATTCGTTAAGTAATTCTGACCAATCCCTTTGTCGCGCGTTCAAGTCACTTGTGTAAAAATATGTTGCAATCCACAGTGATCTGTCTTTAATTTGAATTTTCATCCAATCAAATAATGTCTCCATACTCTCAAGACATAAACAATAGCTAATAACTTCAAGTCATGTGATGCGTAGTTCTCTTCATGCTTTCTCAATTTTCATGAAATGTAAGCGATCCCTTCACCGTCTTGCATCAAAACTCTGCGTAACCCTTCCTTGGATGTGTCTGTGCATACCAAGAACTCCTTGTCCATGTCAGGGAATTTTGGTATCGGTGTTTTCATCGAAAACTCTTTGAGCCTTTGAAATGTTTCCATGCATTTATCAATCCATAAGAAATTCTTGTTCTTCTTCTGCAATTCCATGATTGGATTTTCTATCTTCGAAAACCCTTCTAAAAATCGTCGGTAATATCTTGCTAAACCCATAAAACTGCATACTTTGTGTACGTTCGTCAGTGCTGGCCATTCCATAATAGCCTCCAATTTTGTTGAGTCCACAATGATACCTTCTCCGGATATGATATGTCCCAAGTAGTGAATCTTAGATTGGTAAAGAGATCATTTTGATAGCTTCTCGTACAATTTCTTTTCTTTTAGTCACTGCATGACCAACCTCAAGTGTTCATCATGCTCTTCCTTCATCCGAGAATAAATCAGTATGTCATCAATAAAAACTTGAACAAAATTGTCCAAGTATTCACGAAACACCCCATTCATCAAACTCATGAATACCCCCGGGGAATTTGTCAATCCAAACAGTAAAACTATAAACTCATGGTGTCCAAATCTCATCTTAAACGTGTTCTTAGTGATATATTCTTCTTTAATCCATAACTGGTGATATCTCGATCTCAAGTAAATCTTCGAAAATACAGTTGCTCCCTTCATCTGATCAAAAAAATCATATATCATAGGTAACGGATATTGGTTCTTGATCGTTGCTTTATTCAACTGACGATAGTCAATACAAAGTCTCCAGATCCATCCTTCTTTCTCACGAAAATAATTGGTGCACCCCAAGGTTGTCCACTTGGACGAATAAGTCTCAAATCTGACAATTCATTCAATTTCATTTTCAACTCCTGTAATTCAAGATTTGACATCCAGTAAGGAGTACTTGCAATAGGTTCAGTTCCCAGTTTCAAGTCTATTGTAAACTCCAACTCTCTTTCGGGCGGTAAACCGAGTAACTCATATGGAAATACATCTGCAAACTCTTACACTATATGAAGGTTTTCTAGTCCTTCCGCCTTGCCCTTTTCATTCAAAATTAAGATTTCATATAGTCTACATCCCTTGCACATACTCTTATGCAATTGTAGGGAAGAAATGAACCTGAAGGATAGTCCCTGGTTTCTTCCTACAATCACTCTACTTTGTCCCACATCATCCATCAAACTTAACCATTTCATCTTATAGTTAAGTATCGCATCATGCAATTCCAACCAATCCATACCGATCACTAAGTCATAAGATCCTAAGATCATGACATAAATATCTACCTTTGTTACAAAGTCTCCCAAGTTAAGGCTACAACATGTAACCTTTCCTCCAACCTTCTGTTTGGCACATGATGCCATTTCTACGCACTTGAACTCGTCCTACTCGACTGCCTTTACCTTAATTCTATTCAGCGCTACACTAGAGATGAAGCTCTCTATAGCACCTGGATCTATCAATATACTGTATTTTTGGTCTGCGATTGTACCTGACGTCTCTAGCACTATGGATTGATTCTCAGCCTAGTCATTGTTCACCTCTGCATGTATTCTGTGGTCTTTTCCCAAACCTCCAATTGTAATGGGTCTTGATGATCTAGCCGCTCTAGCCTTCTCAATCGGATAGTCTCATTGGTAATGTGGCTCACCACATGTCCAACATCCAGTCTTTGGTCCAGTGCTCCTGGTCCCCTAAGAAGAAGTTATTGGTCTAATATCCTATGATCCCGATCGATTCTAATGAACAAGCCTAAATTGTTGTTGCGGTCGATGTTGTTGTTGCTATGTGTTATATTATTTTCATGTGTGTGTGTGGGCATGTCAGATTCGAAAATTGCATCTGACGATCCCAAATTCCTTCTCTCTTTGTGTCGTGTGCGTTGGTCACTTTCCTAGGAGGGTCCTGTGGAGGGGGGGGGGCAAGTATGCCAACCTGGTTACGCGCAACGCCCCAAAAAAAAATTTGGGCATTTTTTTCTATTTTATAGGATTTTGCTATTTTTAGCGGTTTTCTAAATTGATCCCGGATTAAGGGATTAGGGTTTTGGTAGCTACGGAATACCTAAAAAATTGTATATATTGTATGATGAATGGTTAAATTAATACAATAAAGAGTTGAAAGGTGCGACACCAAGGAAGGTTGGTTTTCTCCCAGTTAAGGGTTTCCAGTGTAAATCTCTGTGTACTATGTGTATGAGCCATTGATTAATTTATGTTTTTATTAGGAATCTATATGCATTGCTTTACTTCACAGGTTTAAAACTTACACTATGGTCCTCTGTAAGGAGTCCTCTACTGAGGAATATTTCTTCGTGGTGTCGTAAACATCGGTCCTCTAAGAGTATCTCGATGCCATGCAATATGTATGGATGGTGCATGATGTTGTTGCACTCATGATGACGTTTGTCCATTCTATCTAGAAGGAGTCCTTTCCTGACCCCCATTGTTCAACTCTTCCTTGGCTATGAGGGCCTTCTGAACTGCATCATGCAAATTCTGAGGCATTAATATCCTCACCTTCGCACAAATGTTGGAGTTAAGGACAAACACAAAATTCTTGACATTCAACTTCTCCATGTTCAGATGTGGAGCATACCTAAGTAGCTCCATGAATATGGAATCATAATCTGGAACCGTATGACCTCCCTGTCATAAGGATTTAAACTCATTAAGATGGCACTCAATTAATTCTTCGGACAAATACCTCTCCCAAAACCGTTCCTAGAAAAATTCCCATGACACGTCTTCGACGACCATGTTTAGTTGAGGTAGGAGCGTCTTTCACCATAGAATAATACTCCCCTTCAACTGAAAGAACACCATGTGGACTTTCATGTTGGATGTTTAATCATGAAGTGTGAAGTACATCACCATGTTCTCCAACCATGCCTCGGACGCGAAGCCATCGTGAGAACCCCATAACTCGAGAAATTTCATCTTCTTGAGTTCTCGGTGTATGCTACTACTACCAATTGGGGTGCACTGCGAACCCTCATTGGGTACAAACGCTCTGCCCTCATCTCTATCTAGGAGGTTGATCAATGGCGCTGACATCCTCTCGAAGGATCTCATCATACTTACTACATCTCCCACGATAATATGCGCTTTCTCAACATTATGCTCATCTTCCTAGGGGTTAGACCTTTCGACCGTGGATGCTATCGGAGGTGTCACACCTATTCCTTGAACATCGAGTCGTCTACTTCCCCTGCGTCCTCTAATCATGATTACCTGCAATAGCAATTTCATTTTTTTATTTGTGATCCAATTCAATCAATTTGTTTGACACAACTGATGGCGTAACAATCCAATATCACAGGGTTGAAACCGCTATGATACCATATGTAACAACCCTTTTGTTATGTCATAACCAATTGATAACAGTAATCATTTTTTTTTCTTTTGAAACATTAATACATTAAGAAAACATCATTAGAACAAGTTAAACATGATATCAACATACTTCAGTCATACGCAGTCTAATTCATTCATCTCAGTGCACGACTAGAGATGGATGCAATGTCAATGTATTAACGATTTGCCATATCCCATAATTATCACATACAACAAGAGTAAAACTTCACGATCCTTCAAGATCAACCACAACCAGTTTCATCACACAACATCATTTCTTCTAACAAAATAAATCATCATACAAGGCAATCAAGAATATCTACCCATGCAATCTACCTGCAAGGTTAGGACCTCCAAGACACATAATCAATGCTCAAGTCTAGAATTCATCGCATTGATTTTGACCACTTAAGGTCTTAGAAATGGTGACTATTCCAAGGAACAAGGAAGTATCTAATTCCCATATTTTCAGTCCAAACCAAACATCAATTAAGTTATCAGTATACTTAGTTATATTTTCTTCAACACATAAAAATCTAGTCACATGATCACCATTTCATAATGCCCAATGCATATTATTACAATAATTCATCATATTATTCAATTAAGGGGTAGGAAGTAATTTCAGTAAAATCAAGGCAATAAACTTAAACAGTTAAAAAAAGTCCCTTAAATAAACAATCTATCATCTATGACAGTCTCAATATTACTCATGTCTACCTGGAATAAGTGTGACCACCCTACAACGTATAACAAATTAGTTAGATATCCGATCTAAATCATAAGTTAAAAGAGGAAGATAAAAGCAGAGAAAATCTCTCAGCGCAAGGTAGAACCATAAGCCTACTCTATACCTTGGTGAACCAATAGATACCGTGAAGAAGAAAAACATGTAACTGAAAGAAAGTTTGTTCTAAGATTTAATTAATGATTTTTCTGTAAGGAACTTGAATTTCCTTTTCCGGGTGTCACAGTGCAAAACAACTAGATCCAACTCCAAAAGTATGTAGACAGACTCCTTTAGAGACCACATCTCAAAAGAACAACACTTGGTATGCACTGGGACCCTCTCAAGTCAGGCCTAGTTATTAACTTTCGAAAGAATGAAGTTGAGGAGAAACAATGTGAATTTACACAGGGGAGGCACAAGAACACAGTCAACCATCAGTGACCATCGCTCAATAGCCATCAAATTTGGGAGTTGCAGAGGAGGACCGTCGAATCAACATCTGATTAAGTCTCAATCGTCAGATCTTAGTAAGGGTATATCAATGACATGGATCCATTGTGGGATCAAAGGGTTGAGTTAACGATCGCACAAGTTTTGGTTCCACAATCCACACATGTCATCGATCGTCATCTACAATTAGTTCAAAGGTTGGCATCGATCCCACTATCAACAAGCAGTTTCTATTGTGGAATTTAGGAAAGGGTTTAAACATTGTGCTAGTCAAGACTCCACAATCCTTCCTATCCATTTATCTTCACGATCTATTTAATCATGACCATCAAAATAGACCATCGATTAAGACTCAAGGAGTTGAGCCAAGGTCTTAGATCTCGGTCATATGAAGGGAGGACAGAGTCCCTTTGGGCTAGTTGACTATGCCCTAAAGCCTGAATACCGAGGTGGATCTACATCATAGATCAATGATGAATGCTAGCCATTGGATCCATAATAATTCAGAGATTCGGCGAGCTTGAGTTCGCAATAGATAAGAGTTGAAAAACCCTGAAGCTCAAAAGTCTCAGAGTGAAGGACATTCGTAGATCTAAAGAATGATCACATGTCCTTAGATGTAATGTCCCCAAGTCCGAGCCCTTTATAAATCTGATGTATGAAACAAATTGTACATAAGTGTTATAGGCTGGTGAGCCGAGTTCCTATAAGTTGTAGGCTTATGTGTTTGTTAGGCCAAGGAGCCTAAGTGTTGAAGGCCAGGAGCCTGCTGTTGTACTTGTAAGTATGCAGAATATTTAATAAAATATAAACACTGCTAGGTGCAGACCGACCACGATGAATGAGTGAAGGGGGATTGAGAATCCA
>SNQJ01S0082523.1:16783-44995 GCA_010110895.2 Picea sitchensis
TTCTCCTGTTGTTAAAATGACTTCAATTAGGACTATTTTAAGTCTTGTAGCAGTAGAATATTTACATCTTGAACAGTTAGATGTAAAAACAATTTTTCTCCATGGGGATTTGGAGCAAGATATTTATGTGCAGCAGCCACAGGGGTATGAGGTCAAAGGGAACGAAAATTTGGTGTACAAGTTGAAGAAGAGCTTGTATGTCCTAAAGCAAGCTCCAAGGCAGTGGTATTTGAAGTTTGATAGGTTTATGACAGAACAAGGTTATAGTAGATGTCATTCTGATCACTGTGTTTATTTTAAAAATCTAGAAAATGGAAGCTATATTATCTTTTTATTGTATGTAGATGACATGCTTGTTGCAGGGTCTAATATGCAGGATAAAAATGTGCTCAAGAAGAAATTAGCTAATTCATTTGTGATGAAGGATTTGGGTGCTGTAAAGAAAATCCTTGGTATGAAAATAACAAGAGACGGGAAAAATCGCAAATTGACATTGTCTCATGGTGAGTACATAGAGAAGGTGTTGGAGAGGTTTAGAATGCATAATGAAAAAACAATTAGTACACCTTTGGCTAGCCATTTCAAATTAACTAAGGAAATGCATCCCAAGACACAAGAGGAGATAGAATACATGTCCAGGGTCCCTTATTCATCAACAGTTAGCAGCTTGATATATGTGATGATTTACACAAGACCAGATATTGCACATGCAGTGGGAGTTGTGAGTAGGTATATGAACAATCCAGGTAAAGAACATCGGAAGGCAGTAAAATGAATTCTCAGGTATTTGAGAGGTACTGCTACTCATGCATTATGTTTTGGAGGTTCAAACATTGTTCTACAGGGATATGTTGATTGAGATATGGCAGGTGATAAAGATAGCAGGAGGAGTACCACAAGATATGTTTTTACTCTAGGTGGAACAACAGTAAGTTGGATTTTGAAACTGGAAAAGATTGTTGCACTTTCAACAACAGAGGCAAAGTATGTATAGAGGTTATTAAAGAGATGATTTGGTTACAATTTTTTATGGACGAATTGGGAAAGAAGCAAGAGAATAGCAGGTTGTACTGTGACAGCGAGAGTGCCATTCATCTTGCAAAGAACTCATCCTTCCATTCGAATACTAAGCATATATAGCGCAGGTACCATTTCATACAGTCTGTCCTGGAAGATGGACATTTGAAGTTGGAAAAGATACACACTAGTCAGAATCTTGCAGACATGTTAACAAAGGGAGTAACCAGGGAGAAACGGAGTTTATACTCAGTTTCAGTTGGTATTCAAGCATGAAGGTGAAGATGAGAAATTTTCTAGGTCCAATAAGGATCATAGTCCATCAGATACAACGATGGTGGAATTGTTGAGATCAGTCTCCAAGTGGGAGATTGTTGGTTGTGGAGCATGATTATCTTCTTGATTCAGAGGTATTTGTTTTCAGTCGTGTTTATACCCCATGAAGATTTTACACCCTGGAAGACTGTACAACCCTCTACGCGGGGGAGTTGTAGGGGGTGGGGGGATTACCCCCCTCGCGGCCTCCAGGGGGGAAATCCCCTTGGCTGGGGGTCTGGGGGCAAGTGGGCTCCTGAAGGAAAAATTGCCTTGTAAATGTATATTGTAATTTCATAGTAAATTTGGACCATTCATTATAAGGTCGCATATATGACAGTAGAAGTTATGTTAGGGTTTTTCTTTCCCTAGAAGGCAACCCTATTTTATGAGGGAAATGTATCATTGTGAATATTGTATTCTGAGTGAGGAGACTATGAGAGAAAGAAGAGGAAGTTACAACGGGTGTGTTGTAGGTTGTATCCCTTCATTTGTTGGATAATAAAAAGGAAGGACCTAGAAATTTCTTTGGTGGATGTATCCCACACTGGGTGAACTATGTATATATGTGTCTCTATTGTATTGTGTATCTTTTGTGTTTTATTTCTGCATTTGTTTTTATTTTATTACTCTGCGATCCTGTTTTTCTAACAATTATTTCACCAATTAAACCTCCAGAAAGCTCCTATGTGACTCATAAAGAAAATGAAGAGATACAAAAACAATTATTCAAATTGAATAATCAAATCGACGAATTGAATGATAGGTCAATGAAAAAGTTCCATTTGATGAATACTCAAACAGAAATGGAAAGAAATATGGATGAAAATAAGGAACATATGAAAAGAAAGATGAAACGGTTGGAACATAAAATGGATGGAAAGTTGGAACAAATGAAACATAATATTATGGAATCCTTAAATGGGAGGTTCCCTAAAATTGATAAGGTGTATGAAGGGACTCATGAAAATAAAGGTAGTATTCAAGTTGAACAACTTTCTCATAATAAGGATTTTACAGGGGGATTTAACTCCAATAATGGAGTTACTTATGGATGGTCTCCAAAATGAGTCAACCTTCCAAAGGTTGAATAAAGGAAGTTTGATGGAACAAAGTTTTTTTGGAATACTGAGAGGGAGAAAACCCAAATGGGAGAAAACCACAGAATGATTTCTTATATACATCAAGAATGCATTCATAGGAATCACCAACTTCCCAATTCTCTAGCGGCAATTGGAAGGAGGATACAACCCCCTATTTACAACCTCCAACCTGAAGGAAGTTACAACTCCCTGAATTCTCTTGCTCCAACCAAAATGAGGCTACAACCCCCTGGGTTCCCCAGCTCCAACTGGAAGGTTGCTACAACCACTTAGTTCTCATGTTCCATCCTGAAGGAATCTCCAACTCCCTGATTCTCCGACACCAACCGAAAGGTGGCTACAACCACCTAGTTCTCAAGCTCCATCCTGAAGGAAGATCCAACTCCCTGATTCTCCAGCACCAACCAGAAGGAGGATACAACCCCATTTTCTTGCCCCGTCTTGCCTCCCTGAAATATAAGTGTAGACCAATTGTCACGGAATCTTCTGCTATCACTGCCACACACTTTGTCAATGTCATTGTCACTGTCACATCAACCTGTCCAACATGTCACTGTCTCATCAACGAAACCAAATCCACTCTCATCTGCATGCACCTCATGCCAACATCACCAAGAGCATATCTCAAACCATATGCTCAACATCACCAACACGTGCCTCTACCAAGCATGCACCAAGATCACCGCATACAATCACAAGATATGTGTCTCAATCAAATACCAGGATGTGACATGCATCAACCATGCATCAACCTGTACCATCAACCATGTACCACAACAAGTGCATCAACCTGTACCACAACAAGTGCATCAACCATGCACCAAACATGTATCATCAACCATGTATCAACCATGTACATGCACATCAATTTGTACCAACCATGTACATCAACACCTATACCATACAATATACCATACCATGTACCACAAACCATATGCCAAGAAATGTATCGCAACCATATACCATATCAAGCATCAATCTTGTACCATATCATCAACCATGAACCATATACCAATAGACCAGGAAATGTATCTCAACAAGTAGATCTCCACCAGCATGTAAATTGTGCCTCAAGTGATATACCAAGGTCCTCAAACACATGCCTCAATCATGCTCCTCAATGTCACCAAGATACAATATACCAAGCCTCAAGTATGTACCATAACATGTAACTAAACTAGAAACCAAACTAGCCAGTAATTTCTCTAATCAATGTACCATCACATTACCAAGATGCACCAAATCACATGCTATCATCACCATGCATGTACCATAGCATATACTATCATCACCATGCATGTACCATAACACCAAAACCATAAGCCTTAACCCTTACTAATGATCATGTAGCTGACGTGTTACTCTGTAATCTGACCTGTAGCTTCTTCCATAGTCAATCAACAACATGGTACTAACATTTTCCCAAATCTACAATTTCCTTGCTAGACAACCATAGGACAACAAGTGAGTGTCTCGCTAGACAAGTATGGAACAACAAGTGAGGGCCCCGCTAGACAAGTATGGAGCAACAAGTGAGGGCCTCGCTAGAAACGTATGGGCTAACCTGCGAGGATGACCTAAATTAGGGTTTCCTCGGTTTCTCCTACTCTCCTCTACAATCTAGATAATCTCTCACTTCTCCTGCTTCGCTACCTCAAAATTCTTCTTCGTAAACTAGCCAAAATATCACAATACTATACCATAACATTCACAAGATAGATATTCAATGTAAGTGTGTGAATGTACTTGTGAATGACTCCTTGAGGGGTATTTATACTTTTGCTAGGTAACCTATTCCCTTAAAATTAGGGCTTCTGGAGATTTCTTGTTGCAACCACTTTACCCTTTCATTCATTGACTTGTAACCAACTAGGGCTTCTTGACCATTCTTTGGGGCTTCCAACTTTACAAGGTCGTATCTCCCTAACCATGAGGAACCACATGGTGTTCCACATATCACCGGAAACGCTACGACGTGTACTATATATCTATGATAGTCTTACCTACAATTACATTGTCCTTCATGACCAAAATCCTCAATCAACTTTGGGTCACATAACCACACCTTCGGGGCTACATGTAGACTACATCAAATGCACCCAACTAACTCACCATCAATCTCGATCATACATATGTCCAAAATCTTTGGACCTCTCCAAGGGTTGACAATATCTAAGGGTTGACATCAATCTCTAAGGGTTGACATCAATGACAACCAATTGTCCAACAAGGTTTTGACCTAGGTGAACCAAATAGAGCATATTTTGAACTGCATAATATTATGGATGATAAGCAAAGGATTCACATAGAAACTTTGAACTTTGAAATAAAACCATCTTAATGGTATCAATGGGTAGTTAAAAGGAACCCCCCTTCTTATCATTATACTTGGGGTTTATTTATAAGAGACTTAGAAGCACAATATGGGAAAGTTTGGGAACAAGACTACTTCGGTCAATTAACAAGAATCAAGCACTTAGGTGATATTGAAAATTATAATTCAGAATTCTAGGTATTGGCCACAAGGGTGGATAACATAAGTGATGAAAATTTGTTGGAAGCTTACATGGGTGGATTAAAAGAAGACATTAAACATGATTTTTTCCTCAAACATCCCGAAAATATTATGGAAGTTGTGCAATTTTCTCATCTTATTCAAGCCAAGAGTAAGGCTACACACAAGTCTACCATTGGAGCATATGTAGGAAAGAGAGATTGTTTTGGGGTTCATAAGACAACCATACCTCAACCTACTTGAATATCACAGAAGGATATGGAGGAAAGAAAAACAAAAGGATTGTGCTTTGGTTGTAACAACAAACGGTCAAAAGGGCATAAATGTCAAGAAATTAAATTGTTCACCTTGGAAAATATTAATGAAGAAGAAATGGAGGCATCTACACAAAGAAATGAGGAAGAAAATTCAACTTAAAAGAGAAAGAAATAGAGGCAGAAATTGTGCACAACATTGATTCAGACAGGTGCGAAATATATGTTAATGCATTGGTAGGTTCGTCAGCACCTCAAACCCTAAATATTGTAGGTTACATTAAGAAGCAAAAGGTTATAGTGTTCATTGACTCGGGTAGTACCCATAACTTCATTGATGAAATATTAGTAGAGCACCTCAATGTTTTTGTATATCTAGTAACAAATTTTCAAGTTTTGGTTGCTAATGGTGCGAGTATTGATTGTGTGGGAAAATGCCACAACATTAAACTAAGTATGGGAGAATATAATTTGGAAATCCCAGTGTATGCCATTCCCATTAGAGGTGTAGACGTTATTATAGGGATTCGATGATTGAGAACATTGGGTAAAATTTCTACAAACTATAATGAATTATTCATGAGATTTAAATTGGAAGGAATTCAATATGAAGTGAAAGGGTTCAAATCTATACCTTCTCAAGTCATCAGCTCTCATAGGATGGAAAAGCTCATAAAAAATGGTAACAAGGGAGTTGTGGTTAAACTTTATTCTATGGAATTTAAGAAGGAAGATGAAAATATTCCAAAGGAATCAAGATGCACCTTGGAAAAGAACTATAGGGTCTTCTAAGAAATTCCTAAAGGTCTACCTCCATCTAGAGATCATGAACATCAAATTAAAGTGAAATCAGGAAGTACTCCTCCTAATAAAAGGCCTTATAGATATCCTCATCAGAAAAATGGGGAGATTGAGAAAATAGTACAAGACATGCTAGATTCGAGTAATATTCAACCAAGTAGGAGTTCATTTTCATCTCCAGTAGTGATGGTGAGAAGAAAAGATAATTCCTGGAGGATGTGTCCTGATTAGAGAGATCTAAACAAAATCACGATAAAGGATAAATTCCCTATTCCAAATATTGATGAGCTTAATGGAGTGGCTTATTTTACAAAGATATATCTTAAATCAATATACCACTAGATAAAATTAAGAAAGATGGCATTCCCAAAATAGCTTTTAGAACTCATGATGGACACTATGAGTTCTTGGTCATGACTTTTGGATTGACTAATTCTCCTTAGAATTTTCAAAGCCTTATGAACAAAAAATTTCAACCCCATCTTAGAAAGTTTGTGTTGTTTTTTTTTATGATATACTTATCTATAGAAAATCATGAGAAGACCACATTAAACATGTGGATCAAGTCCTGCAAATTCTTGAGAACAATCAATTATATGTAAAAATATATAATTTTTCTTTTGGGAAACAAGAAGTAGAGTATTTGGGTCATATTGTTTCAAGGGAAGGGGTTAAGGTGGACCCTCAAAAGATCCAAGATATTAAAAAGTGGGTTTTTCTTAAGAAAATCAAGGGTCTTAGAGGAGTTTTGGGTCTTACATGATATTATCGAAAATTTGTTAAAAATTATGCACACATTCCAGGCCCACTCATATCTCTCTTGAAGAAAAAATCATTTGTATGGAATGAAGAGCCTACCTTGGCATTCTCACTTTTAAAAGATGCCATGTCTTCTACACCAGTATTGGCAACACCTGATTTTAGTAAAATATTCATAGTCGAATATGATGCATATGGACAAGGAATTGGAGCATAATTGATAGAATAAGGGAGACCATTGGATTTTGAAAGTAAACAATTAAAGCGAAAAGACTTGGTGAAATATACATATGAAAAAAAATGGTAGCAATTTTACATGCAACAGAAAAAAGGCTACAATATCTCAATTAGGAGGCATTTTAAAGTCGAGATAGACCATGATAGACTAAAGTACTTTTTGGAGAAAAAAATTTCATTGGAAGAGCAACAAAAATGGGTAGCAAAAATGCAAGGGTTTGATTTTGAAATAATCTACAAAAAGGGGAAGGAAAATGTGGTCACAAATTCCCTTTCCAGAATAGAAGAAGCCTCAAATTTATATTTCATTACATCTTTCATTCGTGTGTGGTTGGAAGAATCTCGCCATGAATGGGAAAATGAAAATAGTACAAGACATAAAATACAATGTATAAAGAAAGGGATGAACTGTATGGAACATTGGGAGTGGACGAGAGATATTTTGTGGTACAAGGGGAGAATATTTTTATGCCCTCAATCAAAGTTAAAGAAACAAATATTAAATGAGTCTCATGATTCTCCAATGGTAGGACATTCATGGTTCCATAAAACATATCAAAGGATCAAAACAGAATTCTTATGGGAAGGAATGAAGAAAAACATTCAAAAATTTGTAAGAGAATGTCAAGTTTGCCAAAGAAATAAAGGAGAAATGATAAAAAAGACCAGGGTTACTTCAGCCTTTACATATACCTAATCAAATATGGGAATAGATACCAATGGATTTCATTACAGGTTTACTAAAATTAGAAGGTAAGGATATCATTTTTGTGGTTGTGGATAGAATCACAAAATATGCACATTTTTGTGGAATTCAAAGTACATATATAGCAAGTCAAGTAGTGTAAGTGTTCATGAAGGAAATTCATAGACTTCAGGGATTTCCTAAAGTAATAGAAGTGACAGAGATCCAAAATTCATGAGAAATTTTTGGAAAGAATTATGGAAGATGAGTGGAACAACACTAGTTGTGAGCTCAAAATATCATCAAAAAACATATGGTCAAACAGAAATAGTTAACAAATGTTTAGAGGGTTATCTACGTTGTTATTATTTAGAAAATAAATATCAATGGGTGAAGTGGATTCTTGTAGCAGAATGGTGGTATGATACCACCTATCACACTTCTACTGAGATGTTCCCATTTGAATCCCTTTATGGATATCCAACTCCTAGTATATCATACTTATTGGCAATACCATTCCAAAGTGGAGGAAGTAGAGTCACATATTGAAAAGACTAAAGAAACTTTGATAATTCTTAAGGAAAACCTTCAAATGGCACAAAACATGATGAAGCAACAAGTAGATCAACATTGAAGTGAAAGACAAATTGAGGAGGGTGATTGGGTATTTTTGAGATTTCAACTTTATGAGCAATATACTCTCAAACAGAAGAAGAATAAAAAATTAGCTCTATAATTTTATGGACCCTACAAGATTATTTGTGAGATTGGATAAGTGGTGTATGAGTTAGATTTTCCTTCTTCTCACATTCATAAGGTTTTTCATGTATCTTTCCTGGAAAAAAAATTGGGACAAACTATGCCAGTGCAGACAGAACTTCTAGAATTAGATGAAGAAGGGAAATTTATTCTTAAACTAGAAAAAAGTTATAGATAGGTGTTATATATCTCTATGAATAGAACCATTATGGAGTACCTAATCAAGTGGAAGAATATACCACTAGAAGAAGCTAAATGGGAAAATGAGTGCAGTTCATGAAGAAACACCCTCAATTACAAGCTTTGAGGGAAAATCTTTTTTAAAAAGAGAGGGGATATGTTAAGGCCCTAACACTTATTTATTATTAGTTTATTAGTTATGAATAGGTCAGATTAGTGGTAGGTTACATCGTGCTCACTTTATCTACTATTTATAATACAGAAGAATCATTTGTATAAGCATCCCATCTTGTCTTTTGAATTGGATATATTATAAAAGGAGGTTTCCCCCTCGAAGTGGATTGTATTCATTGACATTTTATCACTTTTAAGGCATTGGATCATAACAAGGTCTTCCTTGTGTAACGTGTTGTAGGGAAGTGGAAGAGAGTTTCTTGGTTGTTGATGGTTGAATGAGATGCCTCTAATTCTCTATGGTGAGTAGATTGGCTAAGCATGGGAGCAAATGGGTTGGGATGAGAAAGAGAGAAATGTGTAGCTTGTTTCATTTTGCCTCGATGGCCTCATAGCTCAACTTGGGGTAGTATATGCAGTAGATACCTATGGTTGGGTGGCAAAAACACTCTTATGCATCTAGTTTCTTGGACTTTCCTTAGTTAAAAGATAAGTTCCTTATCATTGTCTATGAATATGCAAAATTTATGTCTATTTTATGTTATAAAAATTAATGTATTGCATGGTGTGTGTAATTTTTCTTGCTATTTCCACTGCATTTAAATAGTTGCACCTACACATGCATTTATTAAATTTTGTCCCTTCTTGGGAGGATTAATTAGTTGTTGTTGTGAAGATATGGCTTCTATGGATTAGACTTTGAAGATCGTAATTGTAGCTACCCATTATGTGACTAGGATTATTGGATGGGGACATTATACCCACGATAATAATAATTGTTATATCATGACATAGTTGGAGTCTAAATGTTACCTAATTGTTAATTTGTGCTACTCATCAAACTGTAACTAGCTATAGGAGTGTTGATAACATACAACTAAATTCCCTTTATCTGACATCGGATTAGGTTAAGCCATGGAATGGGGCAAACCACGACCTACTAACTGAAACTTAAAACACATTGTTGATGTGTTTCTTTTGCATGGATATGAAAGTAAAAGCAAATAGATATTCCTCTCTAAGTAGTTTGAACATAGCTTGCTCATGTGACTATGTAAATAGAGACACAAAATAATAACTAAATATGAAAATTTAATTATTTTAAATGTGATTATGTGGGATTGCTCAAAGTCAAGGATGATCTTGCATCAAGTTCTCATTAAGTCATATAAAGAGTGGTATGCCTTAAATATGCATTATTCCAAGTGCAATTACAAATGATAAGCATATTGGATATACATGGAAGAGTCAATGGTTGCAATGGTGTAAGTCAAGTGAGTAAATCATGCTAGATAAAGCTAATATAAATGGTAACACAGTGGTAGAACTTAGCATTTTTGTGGACACCCATAGAAGAGAGGATTTGATCTATGTATCCATACGATGGGTGGGAATGCATCTTGGATTCATATCTTGAGAATATCACGAAGAAACTCAACCATAGCAGTCAGTGCCCTTTAAATGCCCAAATGCATTTGGTATGTTAGTTGTAGATCTTGTTAGGAGAGAAGAAATTATTGTATACTTTGTGGACTTTGCAACGGGTGAAAAAATTACCAAAACATTATAAGAGTCTAGAAGAGGGCCTAGTTACTTTATGGGCCTTTAGGAACATGTAATCTAACATGATTGCATCCATGGGAAATTATTTAGGTTAAGATGTCTATGATTTGGAGCTTCAAGAGATCCATACAAGAATAAAGCTAAAAGAAATTGTTGATCTAACCACCAATTCTATTATTATTATTGAGGGTATTGATCGTTCACTTTATCTATCAAACCATGAAAAATGAATGTCGGAGGGGATGCTAGAGAATAATCCACAATGCATATATATGATGATAAAAACAATTTCATTACCTCTTATATTGCTTGCTTAAGGTTCCTAACCAAACATTGGAAATGTTGCTCCAAGCATTCAATGCTACAAAGGATAACTATCGTGGATCTCAAGCTTGGGATGAGACACAAGAAAAGATAGCTTTTATCAAAATATTTCATAGGGAAAGTATCATTCTAATAAACACCAGTGTTTCCAAAAACACCAATAAGAAAGTGAGGGAGAAAGATAGATAAAAAAAAGATGCAAATAATCAAGAAAAGGGGAATGGTCAATTCAGAGAATGGAGTGATGATTTCATAATACAAAAAACTAAATGAACAAAATTGTAGTTCTCAATGTTGTAATCACAATTTTAGGTTTTCTTATGTTGACAAGGTCCATTTTTTGTAGGTTTATATATAAACTTAGCCAAAAACATACATGTTAGAAATTTTTACTTAGCTTAATAGATTTTTATTTATAATTTGTTTACTCTCGAACAAAATTATCATACTTTTGTGTGAAACAAAGATAAAATATGCATTATCTTTACCATGGGCTTAACTAGCCTATTCTTGGTGGATTGGGAGTTTTACATTCAAGTATTTTGTATTTTTTTCCCATTAAGTATATATTGCAATAATAGGGTGACATGAACTACATACCAATGTCATATAGGGCACTTAATGTTCTCAAGTAATAAACAACATTGTCACAAATAACGTATAGACATTTAGAATTACCAACACAAAAGCTATGAATCAACATGTAACATATCTTTAGAGAAATGGAATATGTGAATGTGAAGAAAGAGAGCTGACCTCATTTATTTGGGCTTGTTCAATGTCCATGGTTTGCTCTTCACAATTGAGCCATGCATTTGTAGTTAATCTTGATAATAAGTTCTCAATTATATTACAATTGTAATGCCCCATTTGACCTAAGGAACTAAACTACATTATGACCTATTAGTATTTCCTTGCTTACTATCGATGGGACTTTAGTATATGGACATGAGGACCTACATACATGTGAATGTTATGAATAGTTGTTGTTTATGTGAATAATGATGGATGTTGTGTGATTTACTTCTAGCGTGCAAATTTTAAATGAAATATTTTGGTACATGGATATTGGTTTGAATGATATGTTTTAATGAATCAATAAGTACCATGCAGACGATGAATAACTAGTTGGTTTACATTGTTCATCAATGCATAACATGGCAATCACATATATATAGTTGTATGCATGATCTTGTGTTGTAAACTTATCTACAAGTTGGATGGGCTAAGTGATAGAAATATAAGTGTGATACTAAAGTGACATATGTCGTGGACATTGAATCAGAAATGGTATGCTAGGAAGCATCGTTTTGTTATTTAATCATCGGTTCAATGCATTGCTATGATATTTGAGCAAGTGCATGTTTTACAAGAAGTATGATTGCCCATACTAGATATTCGATGATAAATCTCGGAGAACAATAATAGCGCTACAGTATGGTCAATGATAGGGTGTTAACCCTAGTTCTATCATGAGGGGTGGAGGCATTGTCCATTGTTTATCCTCTGAAACCTTCAATCGTGGGAGGGTTGTATTAAGCCACACACCCATAGACATGTGATGGAAATTGTTAGTTGTATGTTGGGGAATCTTGGTCAAGATAGTTGAAACTTATGCTTACTAGTTCTATATGGATTTAGGTCAATATATTTGAAGCTCCAGCAGAGGAAAGGATAAGATGTGGAAGATGGAAGTAGGTTAGGGAGAAAGGGTGATTTGGTGTAGTTGAGAGTGCGATTGAGAATTAGAAATGTAAACTTAGTACCTTGCTTTTTTCCCTTCTGTGTATTAAAAGTTTTCTTAAATCATTATGTTGATTTTGGGTGTAATGTTTAGTTTATACTGGAATATTGTAACTTGGTTAGTAAGATTGTTGGATGCAATGTTTAAGGATTATTATCTTGCATGATTAGGTGAACGCACATAGGAACTATGCATTAAGGATTATTGTCTTGCATGATTAGGTGAGAGCACATAGGAACTATGCATTAGATGTGACAGTTGTTATCATTAGTACATGCATGAGTTATGTATGTGCCAACTACACATAGATACCTCGCACGTGTGCGCTAGTATTATTATGATATATACTAGTTATTATAATATTATTATTTATGGTGAAAAATTGTTAGAACATGAAGTCTTAGCGGGAGTGCGCGTTAGGGTTTGGTGCTGGTGCTGAGCGTAGTGTGATTCCATGGCGGCACCTAGGGGTGGGGAGGCCATCCCCCCTCCAACGAGATCGGTCGAGGATGCCTTCCAAAGGCTTGTCAACAGTAAAGGGAAGAGGTCATCCCCTTCGATGGTTTCGAAATTTATCAAGAAGCTGGAGGAAATACTTGAAATAGCTTTACCCGAAGAGAAACCAATGAAAATAGCTTTGGCGTTGGCCCAAAAAGGTCTAGTGGGTCAGTTCATGGGTCTTTGGCCGTCCACCAAGACCACAGATGACTGGATTCAATGGAATTGGAGGCCTAATCTGGAACATGGAGTAACCTGTTATCCAGTTGGAAGAGGGTTCTTTGTGTTCGAGTTCATTTCAGAAGAAGATCGAGACTTAATCTTCAGGAATGGCCCCTATTTCATGGGGACGCAGGGCCTATATATGAATAAATGGACACTTGATTTTGATCCCTTGGTGGACCTGCCTAAGGAAGTGTCGGTGTGGGTCATACTACCGAACCTCCCAATGCACTGCTGGGATCTCGAATCACTCTAGAGAATAGGGAACGGAGTTGGTCGGTTCATTGACAGAGCTGACAATAAAGGATAGTACTCCTACGCCAGAATCTGCGTGGAAGTGGATCTCGAAGCTGGCCTCCCTGAAGCAGTAAAACTAACCGTTGGAACCTGGACCCATTTTCAGAAATTAGACTATGAGCACCTGCCATTCAAATGTCGGAACTGTCAGGAGCACAGTCACTTCCAAAGACACTTCCCTAAATTGCAAACCACTGGGAAAGAAGATGTAGAAGGCTGGCAGAAGGTGAAGAAAGGGGAAAACTCTAACAACGCTAAAAGCAAGGACAAAATGACCCAGGAACCATCAAAAGATGGCAGCTCAAAGAAAAACCCCCAAGAACCTCCAAAGGAAAATAAAATACCCACAAACGAACCAGAAGTCGGGAAAGATCAAACGTCGTTGGTCCCAGTTGACCCAATCTCGCCCTCCACAGTTTCCAGTCCAACAAAGGAGGATATCAGATTGGACTCGGACACAGGAGCTGAAACACTGGAGGAGGAGGACACAGAAGTAAGCAGTCCGCTAGGAATACCAGACCAGCGAAAGCGGGGAAGGAAGACTGAGAAGAAGTGAAGGGAAGAGCAATCCTACAAGGAAGTGGTTCAAGGCTCACAGTATACAATTCTAGAGATGGTGAATACCAGATTGGGGGCAAAACTAGGGAAGACCCCGAAGGGAGGTCACCCTCCACATCCAGGTAAATAATGCAATATGTCTCCTGGAACTGTAGAGGACTGGGCAGTACCCTAAAAGAAGAAGCCATAAAGGACCTAGTAAGGCTAGTGAGGCCAGAAGTCCTTCTAATCCAGGAGACGAAAATGGAGGAGGCAGACCTCCTCCGTGCCAGCAATGCGTTCTGGAAGAAAGGCCCTGGACGGGCAGTTAGAGCTAGAGGAGCTTCGGGGGGGTTAGCAACTTTCTAGGACTCCACAAAGCTCGACCTAGTAGAAGAAGAAGGAACCACCCATTGGTTATTTACCAAACTGTACCATAAAGACTCTGGACATCTGGTAAGCCTCTTTAACATGTATGTCCCTGTTTCATTTAATGAGAAAAAAGAATGTTGGGACTCATTAAATTTGTTTCTCAATCGGCATGACATTGAAAACTTAGTAGTGGCTGGAGATTTAAATGTGACCCTCTCGTTGGCCGAGAAGAAAGGGGGTTCTATTGTCCTGGATCCTGCTAGAGAGTGGGTAGAAGACCTGATGTCGGACTGGGAGCTGGAAGATATTTCACCAACCAATGGGAAATTTACTTGGTCTAACAAAAGGATCGGACCAGGTCACATAGCAGCCCGGCTTGATCGTTTCCTCATTCACTCCTCCTTTCTTACCCTTGGCCTCATGGCGACCTCCAAGATTCTCCCGCACTATACTTCGGACCACAAACCAATTTCCCTCTCCCTCTCTCCTGGGTTAGCGCTAGGCCCTATCCCGTTTAGATTTTGCCCAATTTGGACAAGCCCAGATGGCTTTCTCAATCTAGTTCAAAACACCTGGAACGAACCTATTTCCGGGTCCCCCTTTTATGTTTGGGAAGAGAAGCTCAGAAGACTCAAATTTAACTTTAAAACGTGGGCTAAAAAGATAGGCTCTCCCATGGACGAAAGGAAAAGAATACATAAGATCTTGGAAAGACACCAATCGATCATGGAAGAATCCCAAGTCACCCAGGAGCTACTCAGCCGGGAATCCGAGCTTCAAAGGAAGTATCACAAAAGTTATAGAGAAGAGGAAATCTACTGGAGAGTCAAATCAAGGGCGTTGTGGCTTCGAGATGGAGACAAGAACACAGCTTTCTTTCACAAACAAGCCCAGGCAAGGAAAAATTACAATTCCATCAGCGAGATTCAATGGCAAGACCAAGTCATTAAGGACTTCCAAGGCATGAAGGAGGCTGCTCATTCCTTTTTCAAAAATCTTTACTTCGCTCCTGATATGGAGGCTTTGGACTTGAACTCCTATCCTATATCAGAAATTTCAGCCCTGGTTAATGAAAAAGACAATTGGATGTTGAACGGGCCCGTCAGTATTAGTGAAATCAAGAAATCCATCTTCAATATGGATCCAGACAAAGCGCCAGGGCCGGACGGGTTCACAGCCCATTTCTACACTTCTTGTTGGGACATAATAAAAAAGGATTTTTACAGAATGGTTATAAAGTCTCAGAACTGTACCAAACTGCGAGGCAGCACAAACTCCTCTTTTTTGGCCCTCATCCCAAAAGAAAAAGGTGCTAAAAGCTTCAGCAGATTCAGACCTATTTCCCTCTGTAATACGGGTTATAAAATCATCACCAAAATAATGGCTAACAGATTCAAAAGAATTTTTCTGAAACTGATTCCGGAAAATCAAGGTGGGTTTGTGAAAGGGAGACAGATACTAGATAACATTATTTTAGTCCAAGAAGCCATCCATACCAGCTGCAAGAAAAAAGAGAAGGGCATGGTAATCAAGCTGGACTTAGCCAACGCCTTCGACAGAGTTAGGTATGACTTTCTTTTTGCAGTCATGAGGAACTTTGGGTTCAATCAGAAAGTTATTGAGTGGGTTAAGGCCTGTATTTCAGCCCCTTGGATTGCCCCTTTGATAAATGGTCATCCTGCAAAGTTTTTCTAGCCCTCAAGAGGGCTAAGGCAAGGTTTCCCTCTCTCCCCTATACTCTATGTCATTCAAGCCTCGGTGTTAAGCTTCCAATTGCAGAGATGTCTTCAAAACAGATTCCTACCAGGCATCAGAGTTGTCCCTAATGTCAAGGATGTTAGCCATGCCCAGTTCGCTGATGACACCCTTTTATTGGGCGATGCCAACCTCAAGACAGCAAGGAACTTCAAAACTGAACTTGACCTTTATAAAGACAGCTCGGGCAGCGAAATAAACTATCACAAAAGTAAGATTTATGGATGGAACTGCAACCAGCGAGAAATGTTGTAGATAGGCCGAATTCTTGAGATGGAAGGTATCACAACTTGGGACAACTTCCTCTACTTGGGGATCCCAATATTCAAAGCCTCCTCTAAGATCGCGCACTGGCTTCCCCTGTTGGATAAACTCAAAAACAAGATCCACGCATGGGGAGCTAATTGGCTCAACAAAGCAGGTAAAGTTATTTTGATGAACTCGGTCATTACCAGCCTCCCAATTTATCAGTGCTCGGTTCTTCTCGCTCCCAAGACTATAACAAATAAAATCGATGAAATGCTTCGGAGATTTCTTTGGGAAGGGGCAGGAATTGTGAAAAGAAGCTCCACTTAGTAAGATGGGACAAGGTCAAGAAGCCAAAGATGGAAGGGGGGCTTCATATCAGAGATGTGGTTGTTCACAATCTTGCCATGGGAGGTAAACTTCTGTGGAATATGATTATGGGGAAAAGAACCTGGAGCAAACAAATTCTCGAGAAAAAATACTTCATAGGTGATAGAGAGAGATGCCTTGAGAAGCCTGCAAAAGTGCAGAAAGGTTCCCCGATTTTCACCCTGTGCAAAAGAGCCCTGCCTTTTTTTAGTTCAAAGCTCACCTGGATACCGAGGAACGGGGCAAAAATTAGGATCTGGGAGGATTCCATTCTTGGAGAACAACCCCTTACATGGTTAAGCGAAATAAGGAACATCAAAGATTGGCTCTTGTCTAACAATTACAGAACGCTACGGGACATCTCCCTGTGGAAGAATGATGATAGTGAATCCTGGGAAGGTTGGAATCTGGAGAACTATCCGGACGAGATTAAAGAGGAAGCAGCACTTCTGCTGGATTTTCTTCAAGGGAAGTCGCCAATAAATGTCAGATCCAAAAATAAGCGGGGATGGGGTTCAGAATTGGGGTTATACACAGCAGCAGTTGGCTACTCTGCAATTCTTGAAATGTCGTGGGTCCCTCCTAATCCAGTCCCGTGGAAATCCCTTTGGAACTTTCCCTCAATTCCTAAAGTAGACATTTTTATATGGACCTTGCTCCATAACAGCATCTTAACCAATGACAATCTAAAGAGGAGAGGCTAGGAAGGGCCTTCACGTTGTCCCTTGTGCAATCAGGCAAAAGAAACTACGGTGCACCTTCTCCTTAATTGTGATTTCTCCAAAGAAGTTTGGGGTCTCCTCTTAGGATCGGTCTCCTTAAATTTTCCATCCTTCGCCTCAAAACTTTTAAGCAATTGGATGTCTCTGTCCCCTTTCAATCTGAGTAAGAAAAACCTCCTCAAAACTATCTGGATGTGGACTCCCAAATTCTTGTGTTGGAAAATATGGTTGGAGAGGAATAATAGAATTTTCAAAGAGGAAAGCAGACTACCATCCCAGGTGGCTATTAAAGCCAGAACTATGATCTCAGAAGCCTTAAACTCGAAGACCTCCATCAGAAACTCGATCCCTCTCTCAGTCGAAGAAGAATGTTGGCTCAAGGAGTTCATCCAGAATCAACTAGGCATCAAAGAAATCAAACCCCCACAAAAAAGGAATTGGGAAATTCGGATGGAGGAACAGGACTTCCTTAAATGGAGATCTGCTCTGGATGAGTGGTGTCTCATCTTCGATGGGGCCTCAAAAGGTAACCCCGGTCAAGCAGGAGGAGGGGGCATCATTAATGAACCCTCTGGCACAATCCACCTGTCTTACGCTTGGGGCTTAGGATATGCCTCCAATAATCAAGCTGAATATCTAGCTCTGTGGCAAGGCCTCATTCAGGCGTTAAAGTTGAATGTCCAGAAGATTATGATTTTTGGTGATTCCAAACAGGTTGTAGAAGCGTTGAACTCCAAGAAGATTCCAAAGGATATTACCTTGGCCCATTTGTGCAAGAAAATCTTCCTCCTACTGCCGCAGCTCAAGGAATATAAACTATATCACGTTCTGAGAACTCTGAATGGACAGGCAGACACTGAGGCAAATTGTGGTACTCTACTGAGCAAAACCCAACTGACTGTCAATGGGGGAACATCATTCCAAACAATTCCCTAAGCGAATCATAGAACTCGATGTGTCTCTTCACGTGGGCAAGCCATCAGTACCCGAAGGGCATTGGATCCAGCACAGTTATCGTGGGACGGGCTACAATCTTAGTTCAGAGATTCGGCGTCAGCAGAAATCCAAGTTGGGATCACGAGTTGTGGCAGGTGAAATAGATTATAAGGGAACTCATTCGAATCAAGTCTTCAATCCCTCAGGCAGACGCGTGCATTCGCAGAGCACAAAGAAGAAGCAGAGTTATAGGAGCAGAAGAAATGGATTCGTCTTCCAAGCCACCTCTCTCTCCGCGGGAGAGACTCGACCTGATAAAATCAGAGCTGGAGAGCGTCAGAGCTTCCACGAATCAAAGGAAATGGGAAACGCTGAACATCGAAATCCAAGAACTAAGGGAAGAGATAACAGAAGAACTCCAGGCGGGACTCAAGGATGTTGCCATTCTCATGGGCGATCTGGGAAAACGTCTCTGCAAGCTGGAGGCACAGGTCGAAGAAATAACCAAGGCCCTCAACAATATCTCGGATGCTACAGCAGAGGACGTCTCCAAAATTGGGTAAGGCAGGTCAACGGTGGTGGGCTTCGCCCAATCGCCCTCAGTCCTCTCAATCGACCCCTGCAGAAGTCAATGTATTCGATCTTTAGTAGATTAGGTTATTATAGGTATGTGAACCACCAGAAACTAGAATTCTGGATTTTGTTTTGTAAGGATGAGGGCTCAAGCTGGAAGATGAATACCACTGTAGTAGATCTGAATATGCATTGTAAGAGCCTGGCAGCCCTTCCTGCCAGATATTAAATAAAGATCTCTAACCGTTCCTGTAAAAATAAAAAAAAATAGTATTTATGGTGGGTGTATGATGTTTGTAGTATAATCAAAATTCAAGGAATATAATGTTACTTCATTAAATTATTTGATTTATTTCGGGATTTACTATATCTTGGTATATGGAAAATATAATTTATTTTGGATTGATTTACATTTAGTAATATGGATTTCGTGGTCTGCCCAAATTCAATTTGATTTAATGGATTAGATAGTTGTAAAGTGAATAAATGTGGGTAGGTGGGGGAAGGATAATTTTATTATAGTTGACCTTCCTAGGACATCCCCAAGGAGGCTAGGAAGGTGGTGGTAGAGGAGGCATAAAGGTGACTTTGGGGGAAAGGAGAATGGGTTGCGTGATTTGGGCAAAATCTTGGGTTGAAGGGAAGGGGAACCATTAGAAGTGAAAAGCGATGAATACTGTGAATTGTGAACTATGAGAGAGTGAATGTGATTTTGAGATATTGGTGGGTTGGGTGTTGTTCTTGAACTTTCGACATGGAGGGCTAGGAAACCTTGGGATTTCCTAGAGCTAAGAAGTTGATGAGGTTGTTCCTAGCTGGCTGGGAGGTAAATCCAGTTTGGGCAGTCAAATTTGGAGAGGAGGCAACTCATCTACAAGGAGATGTATCACTAGTCTAAATCAGATAGAATTAAGAGGTATTCCCCATTATCATAACTCTTGTTATTTATTGTTAAATTGTTATTAATCACTCAACAAATGTTAGATAAATCATGAAAATGTTAGATGAATTATGTTGTGACACTAACAGAAAATTGAAATTGTGTTAGAATTTTGCACAAAATGGAAAAAAAAATAAAAAATAAAAATAATATATATATATATATATATATATTGATTACGACATAAATATTGGAATCAGATATTATGAGTATTACAATAGAATAATTTCACAGTTTCATAGCCATATTTGAATCAAAATAGAATGTCCACTATTAGTTAATAGAAAACTAGTATACGGGTCTTAACTCTTAAGCTCATAAGAAGGGTATTACACATGGTATTAGAGCATGGTTTAAAAATTGGAGCCTAGAGCATACCTACCTATGACTAAAATGTAATACAAATTGTACCATAAAGTCCTATAATTTGGAACTAAGTTCCATAGTGCATGGCAGATAATTCTGCTCGCTTAGAAACCCTATGGAAAGAGCCCAAAAACCCTATGGAAACAGCCTAGAAACCCTATGGAAGCAACTCAAAAACTCAAGAAACAATAATAGCATTAAAGAACTATGAAGACCATATATTCAATTGTTAAAGCCATGTATTCAAGCCACCTATTCACCGGAGTAGAATATATATATATATATATATATATATATATATATATATAAAGGAGATTAGATGAATATAAACTCTTTAATATAAAAGAAAGGGGATAACAGAATTGATTAAAAGAAAAAAAATAATAGTATGCATAATACCAAAAACTGAAATAAAATTTAAAATTAAACTAAACAAAAGGGGGAATTTTTGAAAAATGAAAATTGAATTAATATAAAAGAAAGGGGATAACAGAATTGATTAAAAAGAAAAAAATATTATAGATATGCATAATACCCAAAAACTGAATAAATTTAAAATTAAACTAAACAAAAGGGGGGGAATTTTTGAAAAAATGAAAATTGAAAATTTAATCTTAAAAAAAAAAATGGGTTGTAGACACCATGGTCGTGCCCCTCACAAGCGTCACCCAGTCCACCGCACCTATTTTAAAATGGGCACATTATCCTTCCATTGTAGAGTAGAAGAGGTAATAGTTGCTCAGTGAATTCCGACCCAAGTCATATACTTGCTTTTAAGCCAGGTTGTCTCAGCCCGCGTAAACCTGGGGAGGCCAGCAAAGGCAGGTCATGGCGACCAGCCATGGGCCACCCCATTAAACTACCAGTTCTTCACACCTCCACACATAGAAGAAACCATGTAAATCACGTAGAAAAAGGGCGAAAAGGGTTTTTGGTGCAAATTTTTTTTTATTATGAGTAATTTGGGTGGGAAGCACGTGAACCTCATGCAAAACCTTATTTTTTTTTTAATATTGTATATATTTATTTTATTTATTATTTATATGTTTATTTTTTAATTATATATATGTTTATTTTATTTATTTAAATAGATTTGAAAAAAAAATTGGAAAAAGTGATTTAAAAAACATATATTTGTTTAATATATATAAGTGTGAAACAATGGTATTTTTTTATAAAATTGATTATCTTATATATATTAAAGGGTTTATATAATGCTTTTTAAATAAAAAAGTTCTTTTTATTATTAAAAAATAAAAATATTTTTTGTTTTTTAAGTTAGCTTCTATATTTTTATTATGCATATTTTGCAATTACACATCATGTGGCCTGTCTTTGAGGAAACTAGGCTAGAGGGTGTGGGTGACCATATTATTTTATCAATTTAACACTTATCCTTATAATTGTTTTATTGTTATTTATTTGTCTATTAAATAGGATTATAAATACTTGAGTTGTGTGAATATTACAAACACTATTATGCATATTTCAGGATGAAATTACTCAAGTGGGCCTAGGGCAGTGGCAGTTTGAATTTCCTATATTGTTGGTGGCTTTCTTCTTGTTTTTTTTCTCTTTTACCTCTGGATTTGAGGGGATTCCTTTTGAATCTTGTTGGTTTGCACCCCTCTTCTTATATGTTTTCCCTTTTCCTTGATTTGTTGAGGCCTGGAACCTTACTCTAAAAAAATGTTTTCCCAGTTCTTCAAACTTGTTGTCCAGAATGTTGATCTTATTGTCCATTTGAATCATCTTGACCTGGATTTGTTGTTGTTGAGTTCCACTTTCTTTAATGACTTGAGCAAGAAATGATTTGACAACCAAAAATAATTTTGTTGTTTTATAAAGTTTTGTGTCCCTAGTTCTTGAAAATCCAAGATCTTCTACCCATCCTTTAAGCTTAGCTTCAATTTTCTCTTTAGTCATGTCCTATTTCCTCTGGTGAATGAGATTTTCAAGATTTTCTAACTCCTCCTTGATCTCAATCTTGAATTTGGAGTGGTATAACTATTATCCTTCGCAGGCTTCTATCTATTCCCTAGTCATATATTTTCTCTACTTATCTGATCTAAAGGCATCGGAGTTCAAGACCCTCTTACCCTTAGTATCAGACACATCAAGATCCCAATGGAGGTTATTTCCCCTATTTTCCATACCTGGAATAGATTAAATCTTTGAGAAATTGGGAACAACAAAACAGACATGAGATTCATTCCCTTTTATAGATACCCAAGCAGAGATAGGGGAACTAGGAAAAGGTGATTCTAAGAGTAGAAACAAGAGAGGCCTCAATGAGGAATGAGAGGTCAAAACCTAGGCCCTCTTAACAAAAATGACAATGTTAGAGGAGTGAGGGACTGCAACCAGTAAATCCACTTCCCCAAGATGGGAATCTGGTATCTACTCAAATAGAGTTCTCATAGAGGAAGAAGCTCTGCCTCTAGTGTTGTAAATCCCCCCCCCCCTAAGATCAATACCCCCAATCACTACAAGGAGAGCACCTTCTAGCAAAGGTTTTTGCGGACGTTTTTAGTGTTACAAAATTTGGAAAAAATTTCAAAAAAACCTTTGCTGCAACCTCTTTTATTGGTTGCAGAGGTTTTAGTGGAGGTTTTAACTGATGTTCCATACAACTAAAAAATATTGGGCAGACGAAAGTTGTAGTGGATTTTTTAATTTTTTATGCTTTTATTTTCAAAATGCACAAGTGCACAATTACATAAAATGCATCGGTACGTACCTAAACATAAAACACACCGAAGTGACCTTACATAAAATGCCCTGATATGTACATAAAACCAAAAAAACACAGGTGTGCCATCACATAAACAACCAATGTGTACATAAAATGAAAAGACACCAGTGCGCCATTACATAAAATGCCTCGGTGCATACATAAAAATGAAAACGCGTCGATTTTCCATTACATTATTGCACCAATGCGTACGTAAAACGCAAACGCATTAGTGTGTTTATAATTATCACGCATCAGATTCCCATTTTGTTGTATGTAGTACCAGTGCATTTTTACTTTATGTATGTCCCGGTACTTGTATAATATGTCCATGTTGGTGCTTGTATTACCCTGTGTACCAAAGGTACTGAAATTTCGAATATTAGAGGTGAGATGTCGATGTCAATCTTTGTTTTGAAGCACCAGTGATTTTATTACATATAAAGCACCGGTACGTTTATTTTATTTAAAGCATTGATGTTGTTATTATATTTAAAGAACTGGTGTGTATTTATCACATGTCCACCGTAAAATTTTGAAACGATATATATTATCACACGTTATATACACTGGTGCTTCAATATAATTAGTATGCATTGGTGCTTTAGTATAATTAGTATGCATCGGTGCTTCAGTATGCTTAATACGCACTGGTACGTATATCCCCTTAAAAAGCACTGATTTCTATATTATTTCATGCACCATTTTGTGATTTCATAAGAATGCACAGATATGTATATATTTTGATTATTATTTTTTTACAAATATTTTTTATAATAATATTGGTTTTTTATATTTCTATTACTTCATTTTGATATAATTATTGCATTAATGCCTTATCCAACATATTACACCCATGTTATTTGCAATAATGTAAATCATTCACATATTAATTAATCAGTTATGTACAACAATGTAAATCATTCACATATTAAGTATTCAACAACACAACATTTTACAACATTTGATAATGCAATAAAATAAGAAACCCATTTTATTATATATGAATAAGAGACCCATGGTCATACAAAATTGAACCTAAAGGTCCACAATAATCAAAACAGAACCAATATGTAATTGTTACATTTATTGGTAACATGTCGTCATGCAATTGGGACATTGTGTCCACTACATTAAGCAAAATCCATTATTTTTACAGACCGGTATTCAAAAACATACAACTTGTAGTAAAATTCAATTATATCGATTGTCATTCATCACTTGAACTGGTGTCATTGCTCAAGTTGTGTGCATCCCTCATTTCTTGATCAGTTGTATGTGATATTGTACTTTGGTTATTGAAACGGAAGTTTTCTTCCTTGACTTATGTTTGACGTTCCAACTATTCATGTTCCATCTACAAACATTGATATAAAGTGTAATCGGTAAATCTACATTTATAATATAGTAGAATATTATACATGATTGCGTAAATAAAAAAGTGTACCATAGAAATGAGTGATTCATAAACCACACACATCATTTTGAAGCCTTGCCTCATGTTGATTCACAAAAGATTTGATATTGGATTCTCTCCATAACTTGTTCCCTGCAAGTTTAATACGCCATGACAAAGCATAGTCGATATAATTAATATAAAGATTTATTATTGTTCCATTAATTATAAAACAAGGGAAGATAAACAACATTGTTACTTACAAATTGTTCAATTAAACCTTGATACTTCAACATATACTCACAACCCTCACTTAACCCAATGTTGATCAATTTTTTAGTTGGCTCTTCTTTGTATGTTAGCATCTATTAGAACACATCCACGGATGAGTGTAAATTAATTATTTAAATATAAAGATCACAACAACTATGAAAACTTAAGTAACGTTGAAAACGTATGTACTCACAAACTTTGCGATCAACCCTTCTCTTCATTGTCATCATGTCTTATGTGTGGATTGGGTTCCATTTTGTTTTGTTTTCTGCAACAAAACAATTGAAAACTAATATATAATATGATAAATAAATTCGATGTACATAAAAGAATAAATGAATGATCACATACCTCTAATGCACGTTATTGTTGGGATGCATCCTCTTCTGATGTAATTATGTTCATTTCTTTTACCATCTCCTTGTACACTTTTTTGGACATCCCTACCGGCATGTATTGGCTTTCCCCTCATTTGTTGCTTGGAATTTTCATAATCTTCCTGAAAAATGAAAAAACACAATAATTTTTTTAAATGGACATGAAAGTAAATATAGAAAAACAAATTAATTTGGTAATTATTAGAAGATATTATAGAAAAACATATTTAGTAATAATACATTTTATATGGGCCCCAGGTAGAACAGTCGGTAATGGAGTGTATTTTTAAGGCACTCTTTTATGTGAAGTCATCGATTTGAAACCCTCGAATATCCTTGTGTGCTACATGAGGGGTTGTGTTGGCATGCCTGGGGTTATAGTGGTAGTAGTCAGATAAAACGACCACGTGTCACGCAAGTACGTGCCCAACTAGTTGTTGATTTCCCCAATAAATAAATAAACACCTTTTATATGATTTCTTTTTTGTTATTCTAAGTTTTTTCTATTGCAAGTCTCATGGGTCTCATTGACCATGGCTTTGGAAAAGCTTATTGTAGTGTACGTATAACCTAATTCTTGGAGTCAATGGATTGATTTTTGTATTGTAAATGGAAATTACATCTATACGTTCTTTCCACTATATCCCTAAAATATCTGTAAAATAATTTGTCCATCTCATTAACTTCAAGAACCACTCCAAATGAAATGATGACCAAGTCATCGTCATCATTTACATCCTTAATAATTTTTGTCCTCTTAGGATGAGATTCCATTCCCTTGCTATATGTCCCTGCATAACATTAAAAAAATGTGAAATCGAGTGTTTAAAACTTCTTAGCGATTAATGTTAAGAAATTCATTTTTAGTAAAAAATGAAAGAAAAACTTAATGTTGATTACCTTTCGATCCACATGTTTCCTCTCCTTGCAACATTTCCATAAATCTTTTACGCTCTTTCGCACTCATATTGCAAAAAATATTATCGAGTTTCTTCAAGTTTTTTCTCTACATGATACGCATTAACCAATACACGGCATTAATTTAAACTTACAAATATTCCAAACATATTATATTTTTAATAAAATTAAAGAACTTTCCTCCATCTCTTCTTGGGATGAGCTACCATTGTGATTGCTGCAATAAGATGTTTTATTTGAACTTCTATCATTCATCTTGTATCAAAAAAATTATGAAATTTTTATAGAATCTAGTATTTCGGTGGGTGTCACTAAACAGAATGTATCGGGGCATCAAACATATATGCACACTGATACGTATTATTAGTCATTGTGCACTACTAACCCATATGCATTTGATACAAAAATCAATACTATTTATTTTTTCGACAAATCGATGTTTTTCACAAATATATGCGCCCTGGTCCACTTTTATATAAAGTGAGCATTGAATTTCTACCTCTGTATAGTGCGCACCAGTGTTATTTTCCTGTTCAGGGCACACAACATACCGCAGAAACATTTTTTGAAAAAATCGTTGACAATGACAGGGTTGACAGGGTTTGGGATCCGATGCAATGAGTGGTACCATTGCAATGGATACCAAAAGCCCCATATGCAACTAAATAAACTCTATAAAACTCTATTGCTTAAAAAAACTAAACCTTATAAAAATCTATTGCTTAAAAAAATAGGGGAACCAAAAAAAACAAGAAAGCTATGGCTTCCAATACCAAAAGTAACTATGAAACTCTTTTATTTTTTTAACATGCATTGAAAATAGTTTGAATCAAATAGGGAAATATTAAAATGATCAATAGAATGAAATCACATACCTGGAATTTTTTCTCTGCAAATTTGTATGTTCTCTACAGATCCCTTCCAATTTTGGATCTTCAAAAAAATCCACCCACTCCAAAGTCTTTCAAGGTATCTCCTCCACAAATCTTCTCTCTAAATTCTGCCAAAAATGAAATAATGAATAGTGTTTTAATTTATAAACAAATATTTTTTGAAAAATGAAATTCCCTCTCTTTTTTCACTATGTTTTTTCACTTTGTATATAAAAACACTTATTAAACTATATATTTAAAAAATTAAATTTGTCGTCAAATCGGTGCGCCACACCAATTAATGCACCCCAGTGCGTATATACGTAAAAATGCATCAATAACAATTTTATCGACAAAATTGAAATGCAAACCTCTGCTATTAAAATTTACGGATATTTTTATTTGCGGAGGTTCTAATGGAGGTAACGGTTCGATGTGTTTCATAGTGTAGCGCACCAGTGCACTCTATATATACAGATGCACCAATGCATAAGAAAAATTAAAAGCACTAATAACTTTTAATATCGAATTCATACAGTCCCCGAGGTGTAGGACAGTCGGTGACGGAGTGTGTTGTTAAGCCACTCCGTGATGTTAAAGTCATTGGTTCGAAACCTGCGGGGACAAAAAATCCAACCATGTTAACGGTTGGTGTGGCTCAGGCCGGGTGCGATCCCCGGGTGATTTTGACGGCTTAGATGCCCCTGAGTCGTGGTTTCTCAAGCCACAGGTTAATCGCGTAGCCAACAGGTCTCGCACAAATTAACAAACAAACAAAAAAATATCGAATTCATACACATATTGATGATGGTTTTGGCTCAAATGCAAGGAAAAGAAGGTTATAATATCAAATGGCCAATACTTCAGATACTAGCTCATTCCATATCATTGCAAGTTTGTCAACTTCTCCCACACCGTTTGAAGTAAGTTTATATTTTATTTATAATTCATTTATTTGATTGAATTTATGTCATTTATGCACATGCATTTGAATAATTGTTCATTGAATTTTGTAGGATCATAAATCATGATCGAGTTCAGATGAGCAAGATATTCCACCAGTGAAAAAATGTCGCAAGCTCTTATTAGGAGAAAGATAATGCAAGGAAATGTTTGATTAAAATGGATAGTTGCTTTACCCTCCCAATTGTAACATGCCATCTTCTAGTAACCTGCAGCCTGGGTCAACAGTATTATACGATGAATTAGATCTCTTTTATGACATGTCAATGGTATGTGGTTGTTCAAAATGTAAAGGGTTGAAAAAGAACCATCGATGTGTCACATTGTCTCATTATATTAATGATCGACTACCCAAAGTTGATGGTGTAATATCTCCCACTACAGTCAAAATTCCAATAGGTGATATAAAAAAGACA
>SNQJ01S0082524.1:7398-18146 GCA_010110895.2 Picea sitchensis
TTCAGAGTATCTCATTAAATGGAAGAAACTATCGGTTGAAGATTCCACTTGAGAAGATGAGTCTTTTATATAGAAGCATCCAGAGTTACTCAAGCATTGCGGACAATGCTTGTCTCAAGGGGAGGGGCATGTTAATCCCTAATACTGGCTCATTACCCCTTAATTGGGGCATATTACATTAGTAATGTTATTTTATTTATCTTAGCTTTATTCCATTGGTTGTAATTATACCTCCTAGTCTCCTATATATACCAAGTAGACATTTTCATTTGGAATCATCTGGTACTTGAACATTTAAGTGGGGTAAAAGGAGTTTGCCCCCTCGAAGAGGATTATTATCTGAAATTATCTCTTTTTCAAGGCATTGAGTACTTTTTCTGAGGTTTTTCTATGCTATATTGATATTTGGTTCTTAACACAAAGATTATCAAATTCGTATCTATAGGATCAATTCCACCAATAGCCTTTAACAGTTCCTTTCGTTGAGCGGGACAACTTTGAAGGACTTCGAGAGATGACATCGTGGATGGTTCTTGCGCAAGGTATTCTACAATATTGTAGTTTTGAACAATACGCGCATGAGGATTTAAGGCAGACTTTCGAGCAATGCCCTTTGGGGGGGCGGAGAACTCTATCAGGGCTCGGTCGTTCGAGATGAAGAGGATCGTTGGGAGGTCAAGTTGAAGGAGGTGGTTGAACCAAGGATATTGGGACATTGTCAAATTTCTCCTTAGAAGGAGAGTAATCTTTGGCCTGAGTAGTAAGTGTAATGCCATTCTTCTTAAAATCACCAATACACATAAGGACATACAAAGTAGTGGAAGAATAAGATTGATCATGAATGACCAATTGGGACAGTTGTTGAGAAGGGAAGGGTTGAGACAAAACATCAGGTGTAGGAGGTTTCGCGGTCTCTTGAAGGAACTTTGTGACCTTGACACGTCTTGGACAATCTTTCATGTAGTGATCATCACCACGAGGTTTGCATTTATCCTTATCATCAATAGGTTGTGTCTTGGTCTTCTTGGATTGCAGATTATTATTTTTATACTCTTTATTCTTACTCTTTCCTTTTTTAGATTTATTTTTACCGCAGGGGTTGATTAAACAAAATTAACTTCCGAAATTTTACCCGTGGAAGGAGTAGGATTCAGAGCCATTTGAACATTAGAAGCATGGGATTTGGGATTGGTGTGAGAGGCAGGCACGGATTGAGGTTGAGAATGGAAAGTACAAATCACACCATCAGCAGCATGAGAAGTTGTTGGGGTTGTTGATGTATCCATGGTAGAAGGGAGAGGAGAGTCAGGGAGCAAGTCATAAAGAGTGCTTGTTTACGAATAAACGAGATCTAGGTACTGAGCACAACTAATCGCCTGTTCTTCAGTAAAAACACCACCCATGGCAATATCACGGTAGATTTCATTGATGAATGATTTGGTGAACCATAGGGTTGTGTTGGTTGGGAATTTTCCCTTGAAAAGGGACACTAGACTGAATGTGTGGACCCCAAGTGGAACCCAAAGAACCTAGATATGGCTAGCCTGAGTGAGGGGGTATAAAAGTATTTCCTTGAGTCTTGCTCCCCCCAGATGATTGTGGATTTCCCTGGGCAAGGAGGTTCCAAAGGTGGGCTAGTGATCTAGATGTGTTATGTCCATATAGCGAGTTATAGAGTCCAACTTGAGGTTGTCCTCCAAGTAGAGGATACCCCCCAACATGAGATTTCCCTCCAATGGGAATCTGGTAACCATAAGTGAATGGATGGTGGGTGCTTCCAATTGGATTGGAGCCACTAGGGATAGATCCCCCAGGAAAAGGTGTATGAGACCCTCCGAAGAGGGCCTAGGAAGGCGTAGGAACAAAACTAGTAGGAGGATTGTACCCAGGTGGAACAAAAATTCCAGAAACTCTGGATGGAACCTAGGTAGGGATAGCGATGGAAGGATTCAAAGCATGATACCCAGGATGGAGTGACGGGATAGGTCTAGATGAGAGTGGTGTGCCAATGGGAGCTTGGATAACCACCACATTCCCGGTAGGAATAGTCATAATGTGTGGGACCATAGTAGAATGGTCCATCTGGAGAGAAAAAATCAAGTTAGGACCAATGGAATGTGTGCCTAGAACAACGATGATATGGTTGGTTTCACCAGAAAAGTGGTTTAGGGCACTGTGTAGGTAGCAGACATTTCGAGTATTTGTGATACGAAAAATATATCATCACCTACCCCTGAGTCGTAAAGTTCTCGCACTGTGCAAGGTGGGCTTCTAAATATGTCGGTAGTCCAAAGGGGATCCCCGACTCCAGGTTCTGAATGGGGTCCGGTCAATATTCCATAAGTGTCAACAACAATTTCTTCAGATGAATTCAGCCGGAGAATACGTCTCTCGTATCCAGTAGGAATGTGGAAAGCCTCTAGAGAATCAGAAATAATGCGGAAACTTTATAAAGAGGCAGAACCTTCCTCTTGTGAGGTTACAGTGTCCTGAACCTCACTCTATTGAGGAGATCCCTCTAGTGAATGAGGGGGTAGAGGGAGGTAAACCTCCATATTTTCCGGAGGATGTCCCTGGACCCTACGCGAACAGTGTGGAGGGTTGATCTTAGCTGAGCAAAAAATTTTACTCAAAAAATCTATGGCCAACTACGAAAACGAACAACATTCACTAATAAAACCTAGAAATCAAACCAAACAGACAAACTTTCTTATTTCGAAGTCACTAGTTGGCGATGAAATCCAACTTCATGAAGTGGAGACAAGAAGAGGCTAGGATAGAGCGGGTGGAAAAGTTACGTTGATGACCTACTTAACAGACTTACACCATAGTGCAAGTTCCCACACATAATCATGGGTATACCCTCCAAGGAGCCCGAGTGCGTCTGGCCTATGTCGATTCCAGGTACCGTGAAGACTTTACCCTCCACAATCACCTTGTGTAAGACCCTATAAAGATAGGCAACTAAGGCTACCAAGAACAACAGTGGTACCTGGGGAAACAGTCGACAGTCCGATCCATGCACAAAGGCAGGGTATCTAGCCCGAAATCCACTTGAGAGGCTTCCACTCATCATTGTGGGTATACCTTCAAGCGACCCCCATAATACGCGCAATCTCTACACCAATACCAACAAATCAGGGTGAGTAACTCTACCAGTCTCAATACGACCTCAGGTTTGACACTTGTGTGAGAAGGACTTCCTAGAACAAAATGTTGCAAATGGATTCGAACACTCCCTATCACAAGATGCTATTGTGTGTTTTCTTCTTTGGAGAGTGTGTCTCACAGCCTATTCCAAATATCTATCCTAGCTAATGTTGGTGTAAAAGATCCCTGGAAAATAAAAGTGACTAATTGAGTTTTAGATTACGTAATGTTTTTTAGAGGCTGTTGTTTACTCAAGAGGGAGACAGAAATGAAACCAATGTTGCATGAGACCTTGACCCAATAATATGCAAATAGATATGAATGATTCAATCTTTCATTCAATGAATTCCATCTACAATAGGGAGAAGATATCTTTCCGGAAATACGAAATCTACGAAATATATTTTTTTCTTGAATGAACTATAATTCCAAACAGTCATAAGCAATGAAATTTCTCAATTTGTTCTCTTTAACAGTTTTGAATGAAAATATTTTCTCTATGGATGATTACTTAAAAAGAATAAATGACTTTAATTTTCCTTTTTGGAACCAGATCAGAGATATACTAGAAAGGAAATGTAATCAAAGAAAATGGATACACTCAACAGAAACCCAAATCAAATTTTCAATGAAGATAAAAACAAAGATGACAACAAAGTGTTTATCAAATGCAAACAAGCAATAGATTTCAAATCAACAAGCAATCCAACAAATGTAAAATAATCCAAAAATTCACTCAGATGAAATACTTTTAATCAAGCAAGCACTCAGATCTACGATCAGAGATTATATCCTTGTTGATAAAAATCAAGAAGCAAAATCTTACAAAATGATAACGAAGGGTTCACAATATTTGAAAACCAATCAAAATCAAGTCTTACACACAACAATCAATCAAATAATGACCTCAAATGGACCTAAAAAAATGTCTCCCATATGATCAGAGCAAAACTGAGCATCAAAAGACAACATGACCCAATCCAAAAAATTCTACAGACACCGTTGCAGGCCAGCAGTAGGTTATAGTGTGTAAATCAATAGTTTCCACGGGCTAGTAATGGGTAGGGTGCAGAAAATTCTCATTGGTATAAAAAACCAGGGTGCTACAAGCTAAGCTTTTTGCAAGCTGTATAAAGAACACAGAGCGGAAATTTCTGTAAACAAAAGAAAATTGGAAAGAGGGTAAAAAATCTAAGTAAAATTTCAAGTCCAGAGAATCTAGATTGATCCCTTACAGACTCAGAGACTAAAACAGAATGAAAAAAGAGAGGTTAAGGGAAAATGGACAGCAAAAAATCAAAAACAGGTCGTATCCCCAGTGAAGTTGCCAATTTTGTTATTGGATATATCGATAAATGCGGACATAAACTGATCTCCCTAGATCCACCTAGATCTAGAACAAAACAAGACAAGACATGGCACTTTCCCTAAGCTCTAATCATTGAATCTATTGTCAAAGAAAGGATGAGTAACATACCTTTGAATATCGCTTCCTTGTGACTTTTTTGTCCCTTCTTCGCTCCGAGGCTCTTGTGCTATTGATCCTGCAATGAAACACAAACCAACCAAAGTGAAAGCAATAATAATATATTCAATGAAGACTTATACATGTGATCAAGGAATCATGTAATAAAATGAGAATGATTTTATGGGAAAGAAACATGCCACTATATTATATTAAGAGAAAGTGGAAGATACAACCAAACATCCTTGATGTCACTAAGTTCCCTTTCAGTGGCCCTTTGCTCCAACACACACTTGCTCCAAGCTCGCATGAAGATGATCCACAATAACTTGATGGAATGAGATGAAGCCCTCAAGCATTTGGAGTAGAGTTACTCACACAATTCGTAGCCTATTCAACCTTAATTCATTCTTTACTTTCTCTTTCTTGCTTAATTCTTAATGCTTAATGCTTAACCTTTTTCATGAGAAATCCATCATTATATAGGAGAAGGAGAGATGGTTAAAGAGATTAGGGTGATCCCACCAAATTAGAGAAGCCAGTAGGATCCCAACCATATGGATGCCACCTCGAATTATAAAATATTCCCCTCTAGAACCTTCGTGAACTTCATCCCTTTTCTTAGTCTTAAAACGTCGTCACACCCTGCCTATAGAGCAGCATGCAAAAACTCCGCAAGACAGGTTTAGAGCAGCCTTCAAAAATCAGGCATTTTCGCACTGTGTAATACGCCTAGCCTACGAAGGCCTTCTAAAAGCAATCTTTGAAGTGGAGGAAACCATTCACTTTACTCATGAGAAAGATCCTTTTAGGAACCTGAGCACATGCTTGTAGAAGTATCACCAAGGTGACCAAGATAATGTGTAACAAGTGCCCAGAAAGCATAAAGAATTATCCCAACTTGATCAAATATTGGTGGGCATGCCCTAAGAAATTCAGAGCAGAAAAACATGGCATATATGCCATGCCATCATTAGACTCTCATATGATGTATGTGGCCATGATGCTCTGTAGAATTTTCGGGAGGTAAAACTCTGCCCACTTGTTGTTATCATGGGTATCGATCATGCATAAAGTTGCAAAGAGTTTCTTTTTCTATTGGGCCAAGATGCTATCAAATAGTGTGGCCAAGGAAATCACTGAATATTAAACATTATTAAGCCAAAGGACAACCTGCCCCATTTTACATGTCAGCATATCTTATGGATGCCCTCTATTTTATGACGCCTTTTCCTTTGATGGGCTAGAGTTGAACTCCGACCAATGTCAAACCAATACATATTTATCATTCAAAGCTATGGGAAGATAAAGAGAAATATTTCTTCTATGAAATCTGCAATTATGTGGTGGTGCATGTTGTCGCAAGATTTGTTTCTAGGCTGTAATAGAGCCAAGCCTTAGCACATTTTAAATGAAATAAATTTTGTCACTTGGACTTGACTTGGGTTGCGTGCAAGTAAATTATGAGATAACCATGAACCACTTTTGATTAGAATCTTCCCCTTCCAACCTGAGAGGGATCTCTCGAATATATGTCAAGATAGGATATCCAATAAGCTTAACAGTGGGAAGATCTGTGGGTAACAAAAAAATTTGAGGTTTTTAGGGTTGATGGGTTGGATCGGGAGGTAGTCCATTGGGCATGGATTCAAATGATCAAGAAAATAATAAGAGTGTTTCGGAAATGTAAATCCATGGAGCAGAGGAAAGATAGAATTTTATTACAAAGAGAGGGATTTATAAAAGTATGGCAGTAGAATAAAGAGAAAACATATCAATACACAAGGAGCACTTAGCGATGAGTGAATTCCAAGAATAAATCAGTGGAAAGAGATGGTTGGGACAGAGCATATAGAAAAGGATGAATTATGAACCTTGATCTCTGCAAGAAACAACCTATAACCAGTCTGCAACAGAGCATATAACAGAGGATGAATTCTATTACAAAACAATTACAAATCGAGAACAAAAGATAGATGGAGTGATATTGAAACTAAGAAAATGGACAAACTATACAAGAAACATCACAAGAATATCTGATATGAATAAAAAATGCTTCTGCAATCTTTTATTAAACTAAAAATGAAAGCTACAGCCCAGGATTACTACTCCTGTGTGTCTTCCCCCCCACCCCAGGAGTACTACTCCTGTGTGTCTTCCCCCCCACCCATTTCTTCTTCAAGAAGATACAATAATATAGGTCTTCTTTCGAATAACTGAAAAATGATTCGATTTACAAAATAAATCCATCTATAAATGAACAAGTATCTCATGTAGGTATTGAGGTCAAGATCTTCCCAAAAGATAACAACAGTTACCATCAATTTCGGAAACTTTATGCCATAGAAAATGGGTCAAACTGCTGAAAATTTGGGCTGCAGTTATGGTTCTGTATCTTTCAAATCATGACAGTTGCGTATAAAATGAAAGAGATTTTTGTGAATCTATTTTTCTGAGAAAAAACCTCTCTCAGTTCCCTAAGATCCATTTCCATTTTTCCCAGATCTGCATTTTACAAACATGTGTCAAAACAGGAAGATATGAGATCCAAAAATTAGGGCTCGGAGATGGATTCAATTCTCCCAATATGTGACACCTGTAGGAAAAATGAGAGAGGATATTGATCTTTGATGTGTTAGGAAAAACATCCTCCGACCATTTATGAAAATGATCCTCCAGTCACTTAGAATCATCATTTGAAAATGTTGACTCAACACAGTAAAAAAACACCATATTTCTAAAAACGAACCTCACCTTTCAGGGGACTTTTGACTGCCTTCCCAAGCTCCAAATGAAATTTGGAAGACACCAATGGAAATATTAGGATATGTGTATGTCAATAGACTAGTAGAATGTGGAAAATGGCCACTCCAAGGCTAATAAAAATGTTTTTTTCCCAAGGCAGTTTTCTGCATATGAAAAATTTGTGATTTTGGTGGCTAACAGGCCGAAAACAAGGGTATCTCAGTTTTCAAAAGTCCTGGGTTTTGGTGGCTAATAGTTCGATTTCAGAGCGCCGTAAGCCACTGAAAGTCCCGAAACCCCGATTTTGGCTTTTGGGTTTCAGGAAAACGGGCAATGGTCAAAATCTTTATGTTGGCCAAACCCCCAACTGCCAAAAGCCCGAAATGGTAGAGTGGCATTTTGGTAAAACCTTATTATAGTGATTTTATGCCATTTATTTCATTCTTTTTGTGCCTAAGATTTTCCTCCATGTGGCTTGATGCGTGGCTCTTGAACGCTTGGTCTCGGCCGATACACTTTCGACAACTAATGGCATATGAAACCTGAGATTTAAGCTACCAAAAGTCTGCACTTTCGGTAGCTAAACACTATAATTTTTTTCCTCCTAAGCTACCAAAAGCCAAAATTTCAATATTTGTTCCAACATAGGCTCCATCTAGGGATGGTACTTTCCTGTAAAGTGCCAAGAATAGTAGACCACGTGCCTTCATCCATTGGGCGACCTGAAATCATCCTTATCAAACTCTAAACCCTGTCACTTTACTTGCATCTTTTCGAAACAAAAAATCGCTTATTCATTCATTGGGATATGGAGTCGTAATTCTTTAAAACAAAACCATATTGGATTCAAAACTGACTGAAAACATATTGAAAACCACCGCTGTAATCTAATTCTCAAATTCAAGCTTACTTATATACATCACCTACTCTAACTACTGAAAAATTCTCACTAAATCAAATGATACAAAAATTCCAGTGAAGCCAATCCAATAACTGTCTACTTATTTGAAATTTTCTCACACTTTCTTTGAGCGGGCTGAAAAAGGAAACTGACAAATCCCATCTGACATGTTGTTGATCATGAATATTCAAACTTTTCATCGATTCTTGTGACAAAATATCCATGACATAGCATACTCCTCCATCAAATGAATCTAAAAGGTCAGCAAAAGGATCATGAAAAAATGCATGGTCTTAAGGTTTTAAATAACAAGCTTCATCAAAGACTACTATGTGCTCCAATTTATTTTGCTCAGGATCATCCTCAAAGAGGATATCCAAACATCCTTCATCTGATATGGCATCTGTCTGAAGACCGTCATTCCACTATGAAAACCTGCAGCCAGTTGTTCTAGAGAAACAATATTATAATCATCGGTGTACTCATCATATTTAGGTTCAGCAGATAACTCAAGAGTGTCACAAATACTCAGAATCTTGACTATGGATTCCTCAAGCATGGGAAATTTTGGTTCTTTTTCTAGCATGATGTCTATCTCATATTCATACTCCTCCAAATCACAATCTAAAGCATCCTTGAACAACAAACTTCCTTCAAGACTGTTAAACATAACAACCACATCTTTTTCATGAAACAAAATAGAGTTTACAAGCTGATGTCCTGGCAGGAAATCATCATCATAAATAGGTTCACTAACTTCATGTAAAGTTCCATCAAACACATGACTATCATCATTTAAAAACAGATTTACATTTTTAGAAATGGAAGAAGTTTGACACTCATATCTGGGACTGTGTGAAAGCTGCAAATCTGTGTGAGTAGGAGCTGCAACATAGTTGTGCATGAGMAAATCTATTTATTTTTTAGTTAAAGAAGGAGGAAGTCTCTATATTTTTTGGATAAAACAACAGTTGTTTCCTTTCTCTTMTGAAGGTTGATCGTGATGCTRAATATCTTCTTTTTGAATATGATCACAAGATCTATCATATCCTATTTCTTTATCAGCCAACTCTTCGTCATGCTGGTCATCTTCATCCACTTAAGAAATTTCTGTTGTTTCTTCCTCCTCTTCGAGAGGATTTGTATGATCCTTTTGTCTTATGAATTCTATATTACAACAATCTTCAAAAAGGATTTTAGCTGAATATATCCTCTTACAATGTTGATGAAAAAGTATGTGAAAGTCTTTCAATGAAGGAATACTAGAATGGGGTAAATCTTTATACCAGAGCCTAGCATCTCTTTCCAATGAAAACATAAACAGCTACATGAGGACATCTTCATGATGTACATTTAATTCATCCATGAGCTTGTGGAATTCAAACAAGTGTTGAGCAGGATTGTCGTCCGCATATTCTCCAAATTTAGGAAGGACATCTTCCCAAATTTTAATTTCTGGAACAATGTTTGGAAAACCATAAACATTTGTAATGTCCAGAGGAGAAAACCTTGCAGCAATCCGAGCGGCGAACGAATTCGACATTATGAGACCAGTGGAGTTGCCAGTGAATCATGTAGAGTGTTCGAACTAAGGAGTCGTTAGGTGGATGATCACAACCAATTGAATTCCTATCCCTTGTTCACCATCAAGAGATAGATCTAAACTTTTTCATATCCTAGGGAAGATAACTTTGTCCTCCGTCCCCGGCAACGATGCCAGAAAATGTTGTCGCAAGAGTTGGTTCTAGGCTGCAATAGAGCCAAGCCTTAGCACATTTTAAATGAAATAAATTTTTTCACTCAAACTTGACTTGGGTTGCGTGCAATTAAATTCTAATATAACCACGAACCACTTTTGATTAGAATATTCCCCTTCCAACCCGAGAGGTATCTCTCGAATATATGTCACGATAGGATATCCAATAAGCTTAATAGCGGGTAGATCTGTGGGTAACAAAAAGTTTTGAGGTTTTTAGGGTTGATGGGTTGGACCGGGAGGTAGTCCATTGGGCATGGAGTCAAATGATCAAGCAAATAATAAGAGTGTTTCGGAAATGGAAATCCATGGAGCAGAGGTGAGATAGAAGATGATTACAAAGAGAAGGATTTATAAAAGTATGGCAGCAGAATAAAGAGAAAACATATCAATACACAAGGAGCACTTAGCGATGAGTGAATTCCAAGAATAAATCAGTGGAAAGAGATGGTTGTGATAGAGCATCTAGCAAAGGATAAATTCTGAACCTTGATCTCTGCAAGAAACAACCTATAACCAGTCTGCAATAGAGCATCTAATTGAGGATGAATTCTACTACAAAACAGTTACAAATCAAGAAGAAAAGATAGATGGAGTGATATTGAAACTAAGAAAATGGAAAAACTCTGCAAGCAACATCAAAAGAATATCTGATATGGATAAAAAATGCTTCTGCAATCTTTTATTAAACTAAAAATGAAAGCTACAGCCCAGGAGTACAACTCATGTGT
>SNQJ01S0082524.1:26855-42724 GCA_010110895.2 Picea sitchensis
GAATTTTCTTACTATGACATGTGACTTTAATGTCAGACACACTTTCTTCATTAATCATTGCAATTTCAATGATGTCATTTTCAACATCTGTTTCAGTTACGAGATTGTCAACACAATCACCATTTTCAACAACAATATCGTCATGAACTTCAACATTCTCACTCCACTTCTTCATTTCAAGAATATCCCAAAATATTTTTGCACTAGGTATTTCACCAAATTCACGCAAAATACTAGACAAAATGTTTTCATCCACTGTTGATATAATAAGTTGTAATGTTATTGCACCTCTTCTCTTATCATATAATTTGACACGACCTTCATGATCATAATGCAATAAATCTACTAACCATAGTAATTTTTTCATTTCAGTTGCCCAAGGTTCATAATTTATACCTAAGAAGAATGACAAATTTGGAATCAATATTTTATATATTTCATCAAATTCTTCATTGATTTTTTCATGGTCTTCATTGATCTGGTCCAACACTGCATTATGATCGTCAAGCATGGGTTCTTCATCTGCAACTAGAAACGCATCATGTTGATCTGCAAAATACAATAACTCTTCCTTCTGATTATTTCTCCTCATCTGTTTCAGCTCTCTCCGAAGCTGTCTAATTTTCCTTTGCTTACCCATGGTGCATTCTCCTTTTATCTTTTTCCTTCTCTTTCTTAAATTGGAGGTTGTGTGAGTCCGATGGAATGGGCACGTACACCTCACTTCGCTATAACACCTCCATGCAGCGGACCAAGCGCTTCCTCTAAGAGAAAACCATTTCCCTTTGTCTACCAAGTTCTAGGGGACTCTTTCTTGCTCGCAGATAGCGAGTGACTAAAAAGAAATATTATATTATATTATATTAATATTCCTTAAATCATAAAGTATGAAAAATTATTTTATCCTAAGTTCTAAGGATGGGGATAAGTGGGTCAAAGTAACTCCCATCATGACAAGTGTCAAGTTGGGAACATGCATACATATAGTTCGGACTTAGTTCATTTTCCAATCATTCAGTCATCCATTCAACCATTCCAGGATCATTCACTCACTCATTCAATTATCCTTTGTACCTTCCTGTCACTGTACCTAAACCTATATCTATACCCATACATGTTTGTGTACCTAGTTAGTTTGGGAGCTGGACTGAAGAAGCGATTTGTCAGGCCTGTGGGATATTGAAGAGGTGGGTTGTCAAGCCCATGAGAAATCTCTCAAGGTCAGAGAATTGTTGGGAATTGATTTTCGAAGGTGATAAATTGCAGCTGCACGGCTCTGAGACTTCATGTCCGGCCTTTTGCTGAAGTCCGAAAAGGAAATGGGGAAGTCGAGGGACTGTTGAGCAAAGAAGGAGAACACTTCCTGGGGTGGGACATGCATGTGGGGAATGAGGGACTGTAGGTTGCTAGTTTGAGTTGGCACCTGTGACAGAGTCTTTCTTGTTGTCTATGATACATCATCTTGGTTAGGAATCCCTTTACTTGAGTGGAGTTTAGTCCCATCTTGGTGGTGACCCACTGCTGAGAGTGATGAGAAGTGTGGTCTAAGGTTGGGAGGTTTGTGGAAGGCCTGCACGCATTTGGTGATATTCTTACCAAGATAAGTGTCAATTATGTGTTAATTTATATGCTACATTATTATTTATCTGTTATATTTATGGGCATTTCATGTCTATGTTACATGTATATGCTTACTGTCATTTCCGTATGAATCTGTGCATTTACAGTATGTATATATTTGTTTAATTTTTATATATAAAGTTTCGCAAGAGTCTTTGTGTGTATATGTTTTTAGTTGCATTACAGCTCGAAAATTTTATGTGGCATAGCTTAGTTGGATGTTGGGTATGTTATAGTATGTTGAGCAGAGAATGAAAGCATTTTCTAGAGTAGCATGGCCTGGCCTAGGTGGTCATGGATGTTAAATGTCGACATGGAAGTTTGTTATTCATATTCTTTTGTTGATCATATCCTATCAAATAGAAATATTATTTTCTCGTCCAATTAATATCTTGCAAATATTTGAATTGTTATTCCATGGGTGTATTTGTTATGAATATTGATGGATTGTGTTATTATATGTGTTAATTGTATATATTATCACCATATGCTTGTGTATCTTGATTGTTGAGAACAAGTTACAGGTGTATAACTTTGAGTCGAGTGTTCAACGATGGTCTTCTTCGAACATCCAGACGAGGTAGGTTCTTTATCTTGTCTTGTTAGCATGTTTGTTTATATAGCATACTTGGGATTAGAGTCGATTTTTGTAGTCATTTCCATTTGTTGTGGTTTACCCCATTCCATAGAAAGATTTTCCTCATAACACACATTGAAACATTTGAATGAAACTGTGTCCCATCACATCAAAGGTCTTGAATAGAACTTCACCAAATTCATAGACAAAGTTGATTGAAACTTCCCCGAATTTCTTTGGCTAACATAAAGAGAAGTCCACTGACTTAGTCAGAAAACTCAATAAGAAGTATACCGAATGAAATCCCAAATCAATCACATGAAGGGGGCATTGTTACATAACCTCATCACATTGTTGGAGGATAAGAAGGAATAAACAAAAGTATAGGGGACGGGTGTTTTGTTTTCTATGTAAATAAAATGAATGGAGGATAGAAAGTCTTGCCAAACGTTCAATGAAAATGTGCATACAATGTCAACGGCCTCGGGATGGGTTTCGGTGACTCAATAGACTAAAATTCGCACAGATTAAAAAACTCCATGAACTCATAGATAAAATCCCACGAAATTCAATGAAATGCCCATGAAATTTGGGGTGATGCCCACGAAATGGGAGAGAAATCCCATGAGATCTTTAAAAAAGAAGCCCACGAAATCTGAGTATCACCCATAGGATTTGAAAGGAATCCCACCAAATTAAATAAAGCGGTCACCCAATTGATAAATGACGCGCCCATTTGACAGAATTCAACCCTAGTTTTTTTCGTGACCCTTCCCTTCTTTTATTTTTTTGTTTGTTTCTAATTTATGATTAGCTAGATACTCTAAAAAAAAGGTCGGCGACCTGGTATTTTAATTATTTCTCATAGCCATTTTTTCTACTTCACCACCTCCTCCGATGTACATTAGACCACACGAGTTAGCTTAGAGGTAAATCTACCTACGAACGAAGATATGCAACCATCAAGCTCGAGCTCTCCCACAATTTGAGGGCCTTGTAGACTATCCAGTAAGGAAATGCCGATTTTAGGACTTTGAGTTCAATTTTACACAAATTTGAAAGAAACAACTTTGAACTCATTAGAGACCATGAGAACAATTGCCCCGATGGCACATGGAAAAGATGAAATAAACTTTGTCGAAACCTATTGGAGGAAATGAGAGGAAGTACTTTGATGGCACAACGGCGAAGTTAATTTGTACTGCTCTGTATGTCTTTGGAGGAGATTAAAGGAACGTTGTCGAATCCATCGGCTGACTTGAGAGGAACTATGTTGATTGTCATCGGAGGTAATGAATGGAATTTCGTCGAATCCATCGGAGGAGATGAGAAGAAGTAGGTTGAAACCATTGGCAAAGGCAAGTTCGATGGTGAAGGGAACATCTTTTCATTCACGCATCTTAATCGCTTTAACATCACTAAAAAAAATATTAAGAATGTTCAGGACAATGAAATATGTCGATTATTCATCCTCACATTCGAAGGGATAATTAAAGCTTGGTTTAGGACATTGCCAACGAAATCGATCCATAGTTGGAAACAATTTATGGATATATTTCTAGTTGCACATGAAGATTATGTCTATGATGAACTCCTGGATGAAATTGCATAAATTTGTAGACTCGGAAATGAATCGGTGGATAATATATTCCTAAGAGTTAAAAATATTTTTTATATATTTCCCGAAAATGACAAACACTTAGACCAAAAAATATTGAATTGGTTTTCCTATCTTACCTCTATTTTCGAAAGAGTGCGATCTAGATGATCAAACCATCTCCTATTCACAAAATTCAGATCCAGCCACTAGCAATACAGGGGACATAATCTCCAACCAACACTCCAATACAACTGCAGGGAAATATTTATCATTAATCCTAGACACTCTAGCGCTAGAGTATGAACCATGTAATGATCCCCCTATCAAAAATCATGAACATATTATGGTTTGTGATGAATCTCTTACCAAAGAAATCCCATCATTTTTAGAATCTAAAGATTTGCAGTCCCTTTATACAAATATTTTTGATGGAAATCACTCGCATGAGTAGCCATCTATTTATCATCCAGTACACTCATTGCATCACTCTTTTAGTGATGAAAAATTGAATGATAAACTAGATCTAAAAGAGTGCTCGGCCCTGATTGATCAATCATTTATTTTTAATGGAAATACATCCATGACACATAATCATTCACAATATGGATTTCCATAACATGATAAATCACAATTTGATATCACTAACCTTGTTTTTTATGACTACTCTTCTATTCTGGAAGTGAATGGGAGTATTATCCTATCATTTGTTGGTCCTACAAAATCTGAAATTTCTAAGTTTGATGCACAGATTTTAATCACAGAAAACCTTAAGTGTGCAGAGAATGATGAGATTTTGGATTTCCATGAAGGAATCACAGCGAGCGAACGACCCATCACCACGCAAAGTGTAGAAAACATCGAGTTGATCCAAGAAACACCATCATCTCAATCTACTCGAGAATTACTTATTATTCCTTAGAAGCAGGAACATCACTTGCCTTAGATGTTGTTTCAATGCTCCAACACTTTTCACGTGATTTCATCGATGTCATAGGAGAGGATTTGGAGTCATATTTCACTCAATGTTTCCCTTGAAAAATCAATTATCATCTCTCCCATCAACATGCAGAGTATGTGAAATTTGGACCTATGGAAATATTCATTTATTATGAAGCACTACAATATCAATCGATAGTTATCTCATGTGCTCATTGTCTTACTTTGACCTATGGAATGAACAATTCCACCCACTCCAAGACTCTATCAGAAAGTACATTACACTCAGGTTTCATTTATGAGTCTCTCCAGGTGTGTCATTCACCTTATAATTCCTTTCAAGATTCCTATGATGATCATCGTAAATCCTACAACATAATTGCATCTTGGTTGGAATAATTGTTTACATGTATCACGAATCATAACACCGGCAAATTCAATTTGTCAAGTGGAGACTTGCATGAATAAATTCTTCCAATCATTCATCCCTCACTGTTTCATTCTCTGCAATTGAACGTCAATGAACATACGATTGCAGGTTTGCAATTGTTTGATTGGCTCCACTGACACTATGCTTACACGTGGCTTTCTTTCAGCCAATGTAGGGTAGGTTAGGAATAGGACTAGCATAGTAATTTTTACTTTCAGAATTTAGATGTTTGCTTCCTTTTTTGGTTGTGTAGCATAGATTTTTATTTTTTTTGGATTCTTCAATAAAGGTCACCATTTGCAATTAGTTTAATTTGCAGTTTTTTGAATGTTTTCTTTAGTTTAAGTTTCCTTTTAGCAAAACTTTCTCCTTTCCATTTAAGGATTTTCATTTTGCTTGACTAAAAGCTTGGCTTAATCTTGGTCTTCCTTCATCATCACGAGGAAACCATGTGCAAGAATTCTATGAGAAGTTCAATACTGAAATTCACTTGTTTCAACAACATTTACTCTGACATTGAAAGCTAGACAGTAGGGTATCCCAAGAGGCTGAAAGAATACATGTTGAGGAATATTGGACAAATGGAACAAGACATAAATCAAGATAAGGGTATTTCATCGACTATTCACAACTTTAACAAGGATGGTGTCTATTGAGCATAATTCATAGAAGTTTTTATTTCTTTATGATAAAGGGTATTCTTGAGAATTTATGGTGCATTTATTCTTTCCCAACCTTAAAGTTTTTCTTTCAATCATGGGGGAAAGTGATGGCGTACTTCAAATATGACATACACCTCGAGGAATAGAGCATCAGGTTTCATATTCCCTCTGACATTTCAACATAAAAGGATATCTAAGCTTGGGGATATTGATAGATAAAAGAGTTTATTTCCTTAGGGAAGAATTGGTGATCATTACAACTACATTCAATTGCTACCCAGAAGGAGATATTTCGTCAGTCAAACCCACACTCAAGCTCAAACCTACTCTGTCTTCTGGTAACTGGAATGGGTGATACTCATGGCATGATCTCAAACACCCAGACATATTTTGATCACCATTTTCATATTATTGTGGTGAGTATTTTCAAAAAAGTTTTTCAGATTCTAATCATGGAAAGATATATTCATCTTGAAAAGAAGGACAACGTTTAAGGAAGACTTACATATTCATAGGATTTCAATTGTTCATGAAGTATGCACTTACATAATTAGAACCATGGTTAATTGAACATATCATGTTGAAACATAAGCTTTGAATATGGAAGAAGTGGAGAGGAAGTGAAGATCCCACAAGGCCAAAGAAAAGAAATTTGATGGACAATGAAGTGAAGATCTGGCCAACCCTTGCCCCCTAAAGCACAAGGTTGCACAAATGAATTGGAAATATTCATAAAATAATAATGAGAGGTGTAATTCTCAGCCAGTGCTAGCACCATAACCCATCTGAATGAAGTAATATGCATACAAGCTTTCACATGGATTTGTTATTTCAAGAGGTTGCAAATTTCTAGTTGGGCGGAATGCATGAATATCCTTGAATTTGTTGGAATACTCAACCTATGATTTCTTTATCATTCCACTTTCTTTCCTAATTGCATATTGTTGAGTGTCATTCATTTAAGAGGTTTAATTTTTCAGTTGCAACAAGGAATTGGACCGAGTTCATCTCTAATCCTGAATACATCATCTCTTCTCTTTCCTTATTTATGATTTTTCCCTTTCAAAGTAATTCATTTCTTAAATTCTATTTGTCTTATGATTCCTGATTATATTTAATGACACATAGTCCTCTCACCTTCATCTGTATTTTACAAGAAACTTCTTCGCACTGGAGAAGGCATGAATGAGCCTATATCTCTTGTATATCTCATGAGGGGAATTAAGGGTCTATGTTTCAACATGAATCAGAACTATTCGGGGATGTTGTGACAACAGTTAAACCATGATAGAGCATAATGGTTAATCAATGGTCATCCTTTCACATTGGCTAGCGAGAAGATCCTATGTAATAGAGGAATCATCCACACACTAAGTATATGCTCGTGTGAAAGGTGAAGTATCAAATTCTAAAGACTGAAAACCAAAAGGGATATCTTTACGTAGCCAGGTGCAACAAATATTCAAATAAATCGCAATAGTTGGAATTCATCCCCTATCAGGATAAAAGGCCATCGCTTTCCCTATCCAATGAATGTTAAGCATGCACTAAATAAATCGAGAAGGAATGGAAAGGAAAGTTTGACCAGACTAGGGGACATGCAAATATCTTCGTCAGGGCTATGGATGCTCCCTGACAGTGGAGCAAGGTATGTGACATCCCGGTGACTCCATCGAGTCTATGGACATTCGAAGGAAGTGGAGCAACACCTGCGATATATATATATATATATATATATATATATACGCACATGGTGAAAAATATTTGCATCCCAAACCTATATCAACCCCACGAAGGAGATACCAACCTGGATCGTCGATGCAAGTTAAGGAAATAAATCTCATCCTCATTTATCCTTCATCTACATTAGACAAGTCTTACTAGCCGATATGCATGCATCTCTAGTGAGTCCACCACGATGAAATCTTTCAGGTAAATGTTTCACATTACTTACTTTGAACTTAAAAGTAAATTATATGACTCTCTATATTTTATGCTTATCAGTTAGGAAAAACTAGCAGATATTATGGCTTCGCCCATTGTTTCACCATTTGTTGCGCGCACACAACAACCTCCCAATTTTCTTGTCTTAGTGTCTCTCCAAGACAAGAAATAATGCCCCCCTTCAATTCTTCCTACTAGGACCCTCGTCCTCTCTCTATCGTAAAAACAATTAATCTTGGATCTTCCTCTAGCTCTTCTCACCTTATCATTTCCAATTCCTCCTCAAATCACTTCTACCCAATGATCCACACTTCAGTGAATCCCCTCTTCCTATGTTGATACATAGCATATTTATGCATGCATTCTTCTTCCACCTTTGTGTTGGAATACTAAGAGGGGGGGTGAATCAATATGAGCACTTTATACCACTTTTAACCACAATATGTATTCTTCAACTTTATCAATAGTATTCACCAGTTTATCATCAATGTGTCACCTATGATTGCATTCAATATATCATAAGAATATAATCATAAGAAACATCACATCAAATAACAATACACCATTATTTACATGGAAACCCAAATGGGAGAAAAACACAAAATGTTTTCTTATATATATCAAGAATTCATTCATAGGAAGCACCAACTTCCAAATTCTCCAATACCAACTGGAAGGAGGCACCAACCCTCTGATTTACAAAAACCAACCTAAAGGAAGCTACAACTCCCTAAATTCTCTGGTTCCAACCAGAAGGAGGCTACAACCCCCTGATTCTCAGGCTCCAACCAGAAGGAAGCTCCAACTCCCTGTGTTTTTTTACACCAACCAGAAGGAGGCTACAACCCCCTTTCCTTGCCCCATCCTGTCACTCTGAAATATAANGGTTCCAACCAGAAGGAGGCTACAACCCCCTGATTCTCAGGCTCCAACCAGAAGGAAGCTCCAACTCCCTGTGTTTTTTTACACCAACCAGAAGGAGGCTACAACCCCCTTTCCTTGCCCCATCCTGTCACTCTGAAATATAATTGTAGGCAAAACTATCACTACCACAATCACTACCACTGTCACTATCATTTCCATTGTCTCATCAACATATAAGCTATCACATCAACCTCTCAACCTATCCAAGTTGTCATTGTCACTAATACTCAACCAAATCCTCTCGCATGGATCATATACCAAGGACACCTCTCAACTAGATGTCCAACATCATCAACACATGCATCTACCAAGCATGTACCAAACCATCAACCTATACCATACCAAGCATCAACCGTATATCACAACTTGTATCAAACCATACATCAACTATGCACCAACACCTGTACCAAACTGTGCATCAACCATGCACCAACACCTGTACCAAACCGTGCATCAACCATGCACCATAACTTGTACCATACTAATTGCATCAACTATGCACCATACCAAGTACCACACCATGTGCCAACCATGCACATCAACCATGTACATCAACACCATACCATGTACCAATCATATACCATATCATGTCATACACCAATAAACCAAGAAATGCTCCAGAAATGTATCTCAATAAGTAGACCTCAACTAGCATGTACCTTGAATCCAATGATGTGCCTCAAGTCAAATACCAAAGCTCACAAACACATGCCTCTAGCATGCTCCTCAATATCACCAAGATACAACCTCATAACACAATATGCCAAGCCTCAAGTATGCACCATAACATCACCAAAATATACCTCGACATGTACCACAACATCACCAATATATAACCTTCCAAACATGTATATAGACATACCTTTATTCATGTAGCAACCTTACTGCATCATCATGCCTTGCTGCAACCTAGAACAAGCATCACCTTTACTTTATCTCATCCTTGCTATTTCATATTCGCCTTTTTGTTCCTATTTATGTTTTTTGCAGCCGTGCACCTTTCTGTTATTGCAATGTCTTTATGTTCGTGTTTTTGTTTCTACATCCGCGTACCTTTTTTCCTATTTTTATTTCTACATTCGTGCACCTTTATGTTCCTACAATGCGTTATGTTTATGTTTATGATTCTGCATTCGTTCGTCTTTTTGTTCTTATTTTTGTTTCTGCAGTCGTACACCTTTTTGTTCCTACAATGTGTTTATGTTCTCGTTTCTATTTCTACAACCACTCGCCTTTATGTTCCTATTTATGTTTCTGTAGTTGCGTACCTTTTTGTTCCTGCAATGCATTTTTGTTCATGTTTTTGTTTCTGCAGTTGCTCGCCTTTACCAAAAGACCAAAAATAGACCATAACAAATTCACTAATAGATATTCAATGTGTTCAATAGGTACTAATGGGAGTCTTTTGATCTCTTACTTATACTTCCCAAGTGCCTTCCTTTAGGGGCCATCTTGAAACTATTTTACCCATTTTCCTTCTTCTAGGGCTAACCCAAATTCTTGTTGCAACTACTTTACATTTAATTAGTCAACTCATAATTTATTATTGCAACTAATCTATTTTTAATTATTTTCTTGTTGCAACAACTTTACCCATAATTAACTTCTTGTTACAACCACTTTGATTAGAAAACTTCTTGATGAATTTCTAGGAACTTCTAGAATAATTGACTTTTTGTTGACCTTCTAGGGATTTCTAGATTATTCTTGAGGGTCTTCCAACTTCACAAGGCCATATCTCCCTAACCATGAGGAACCCCGTGGTGTACCACATATCATTGGAAATGACACGATGTGTACTATCCATATATAATAGTCTTACCTGCAATTATACTATACTTCATGTCCATATTCCTTGATCAACTTCAATTTCCTTAACCACACCTCTAGGGTTTCATGTAGACTTCTTCAAATGCACCCAACTAACTCATAATCAATCTCGATCATACAAATGACAATCAATTGTCCAACAATCTCATTCACATCTCTGGACCTCCCCAAGGGTTGACATCAATCTCCAAGGGTTGACATCAATGACAACCAGTTGTTCAAACCAATGGTCCAACACTTTGCATTGACACGCCATTGATTTTTTCATTAGTACATCATCCACGTGCCTTTGAACTTCGTTGACACCGCTATTGTTCTTCTGCCAAACCTCATTGACACACATCTTCAATGCCGGAAAAGTTCACACGATCAACATCGTCTCACTGATATTGGTCACATTATTATCTTTGCCATGCACACACCTTTCACCAGCTGACTCCCTTCCACTCGCGTCGTTGCATCACATTTCAAAAGCATCACTATATTTTGATTTGTTGCACTGCATATTGACAAGGTTCACATCTTCGTCCTTATGCCCTTCATGTTGATAAGTTTCCCTCTCATGTCCTCGATACATCAGCTGAAGGATGTCGACCCCTCATTGTTGTCAATTGCATCAAAGATGATCTTCTCCCTCTCCCCAACACTAACTAGATTAGTGTGGCCCTCTTTCGCCTTGAGGCTTATCTCGTCCCCCCTCCCAGCTTGAATCCCTTCTTGTTGCACTCATCACTCAATCTCCTTACATTTGCAATGACTAAAATGTCCACGCCTAATTAGATCATTGGTCACTGATTTCCTACCATGCCTGACCTACTCCATATTCCAGTCATAATAAAACGGGTCTGTATCGCGAGCAACTTGCAATCACGTACCACATCAGCGTGTTTTATTTACATTTCTCAGTTCTACGGCTAAACCACGATCACGAAACTGTTGTCTAGCATCAATTGGGTTAACCATAACAGTTATTGGTCTTGCATTGGTGCTTAAACACACTTTGGAAGAAATCTGATCCTCCCAGCTCTTACACAGCACTACCCAAAATTTCATAAAAAACACCTTGAACGCATTTTTTCGGTATTCGTTAAAATGAATTTTCCAACCCTGAGACAGGCTAGTCATATGATTTTCAGCATTGCGATCCCAACGCAACTCACGGAATTGGAATCTGAGGTAAAACGGATTACTTAGGGTTTATCGCCCAAGCTAGCCGCGTTGGTTGTTACATGGATAAAATGATTAATTGGAACAGTTAGTTGGATCGCCTAGAGCGCCTCTCCACGTTCTTCATGGTGCAAAATACAGTACTCCAATCCGACTTCGTATGGGAAATTTGTGAAGATTTAAAAGTTTTGTCAGCGTAAACAAGAGGTTTGCAAATTTGGTTTTCTTGCCTCCCGTGTGAAACTGATATAGTTGAGATGTTTTAAGCTCGGTATCCTGAAGTTTGATATCATGAATTTGGTTGACTTTAACGAAATTCATTTTGGTTTAAGCTCTTATTTTCATCATTTTAAATGCATATTTAAATTAAATTTGAATGGTTTTGAATTTAAATTTTATTTAAATATATAATACTCAAAAGGGAAATGAGATTATTTAAAAATATACATATAAAATAATTAAAAAGAAAAAGAAACAAAGGGAAGGCTGGGATAATGAATGAATCATTGTTAAATGCCATCGGAGGTTTTCAGAGTAACTAATCTGCGAAGTTGACGAGAAGTGTGCCGAAACTCATTGGCAAAGTTAATAAAAACTTTGCCGAAGCTATCGGCAAACTTAAGGAGAACTGATACACACGCACATCGGAGCACTTGAATGAAACTGTCTCACAGCACATCGGAGGTCTTGAATAGAACTCCGCCGAAGTCATCGGCGAAGTTGATTGAAACTTCCCCATAAAGAGAAGTCTGTCGATTTAGTCGGCAAACTCAATAAGAAGTCTGTCGAACGAAATCCCAAATCCATCACGCGAAGGGGGCGTTGTTACAGAACCTCATCGTATTGTCGGAGGTTAAGAAGGAATAAGAAAAAGAACAGGGTATGAATGCTTTTTTTCTTTGTCAATAAAATAAATGGAGGATAGAAATTATTGCCAAACGTTCAATCAAAATCTGCATACAATGTCAACGACCTCGGGACAAGTTTCGATGACACCATAGACTAAAACGCCCACATATTACAAAATTCCCATGAACTGATAGATAAAATCCCACAAAATTCAATGAAATTACCACGAAATTTACCAAGGCTGACGAAGGTTCCTGTGCATGGGAAATCAAGGAATATATATTGATCACTACAAGAGAAAACATCATTCCGAACTTATCATCTTTCTATGCATCGGTATAAATAATTCCAAGAAGTCTTTCTAAATTATCAGAGAGCATTAACTATTGCAACCAGGTTAATAACACTCTGGTACACCTCTGCAAATAAGGTGACACATCCATGCTTGTACAAGAAACAAATTTAAGTCCAATCTCTATAGAGAAACTCTTACCTTTCATGTTGGAATACCAAGATGGACATAAAATCTTATGCAGATTCTAGCTTGGAATTGAGCTTGACAGAGAACGCTTTTGAGTTAGTAAAAGAGCCTCTGGTTTAGGGTTTATGAAAAGAGATACTACTGTAATTTCAAGGTTCTATCTCCACAGATAAAGAGGGGAAACAAATTGATGGCGTTGTCAATATTGACGGATTATTTTCATTTTGCAAGATGAACATCATCTGTGTGCCTCGTGAAATTCACAACTTCGCCTTCAGAACAACCCTAGTTTAGGCCCAAGTCTGAATCTGGATACATTTTTTGTTTTTTAGCAAAACAATAGGTCGATCATCTACACTTGTCACTATTCCCTCCAAGGATACGGGTATACTACAAGGGAAGACACAGAAGACATACTAGTTTCTAGCGACTTTGAAAACTGAAGAAGAAATGTTATCTAAAACAGTAACAGGACCCTACAAACTGGCGATTTTGGTCATAGCTTTTAACTCGGACATCCATATCGTTTGAAAGGTCTTCCTATATCTACAACTTCCCAGCTATGCGATTTAAGGAATTCCTAACTGGTTCTCTGCATGTTTTTAAGTTGAAGATCTGGTACCTTGTTGACAGCCCCAGAGAAATCAATGCCTCGATCATGAGAAAAAGAACCAGGGATCGAATTTAGGGAAGCTTTTATGAATTTTTAATTAATTTATGCTTCATTTATATGAGTTTGAATGATTATTATTAATATTCTATTTGGATTTACGCACATCCATCGTATGTTGAACGCTGCCAGGTACTGAGCAGAGGAGGGTTGTACACAGCATCCTCGTGCTGCACTCTACAGCGAAAGAAAATGAAGGATCAATAACGACAGATGTAGCAATGATAGAGGAGCAGCAAAGAAAATCTCATGCAAATTAATGAAGAGGATATCTAGAAACTACATGATAATAGATTGCCGAACCACGAAGATGTTCCCATGCCCAGGCCAATCTTCATGATGCGCGAGGCACATGTGGCTAAAATCCATGACGTCCCACTAGCCCTAGGAGACAAATTCGAAATGTAATTGTTCTCTCTATATCTCATCATCAAAAAGAAGATAAATAGAAAGTTCAGAGAGGGAGACTAAAGGTCAAGAATCATGTTGAGTTTCCATAAATACTAGAATTTAACTCAAAGAAGGGGCTTTCGGCTCTTCAAACATTGTACACTTCTGAGTGTCAACTAAAATTGGAGAGTTGTCCTTAGAGTCTTCATGTACTATTGCTTAAACTATTAACACTGAGAAGTCATCAGGGTCCAACTTTTGACATAGAGAAAGACTCGTATGTGTTGTTTTGCTGTGAATTATTTCAAGCAAAATGTTTGTTGTTCACATGGGTTGTAAGAGCATGTTTGTTTATGGACTATTCTGATGCAATATATGGGTTGTAACACCCTGAATGGACCTAATGGTTAAGAACATGTGTTTCCTCTTAAGAGGTCACTGGTTCAAATCCAGAGGGGGGTAGGGTATGTATACCTTCGTAGACTTTACCAGTCAAATCGCTGGGCGGAGGGGGGTTCCTTGTCCCACAAACAAGGGGGTCTCATACACCAATTTGGTGTGCTAGCTTGGCCGTGACCTTAAAAATAGATATTGTGACTTATATTATTCTGATTATATATTCATGTGCATGTGTTATCTAACTTTATTTCTTCATTTCATCTATCTAGGTGAAGCTATTGGTAGAGTTAGTTTCATGTCACATCTCATTCACTTACGTTAATTTGCTCCTAGCTAGGATAGGGTAGATTAGAAGTAGATTAGACACATGCATTTACATAGTCTTCATCTACATCTTCCATTTGCATAACCATCAATCACTCACCTTCATCGATGGACCGGACCACAATCGGTAAGACCAAACCGTGAATAGTTGTCGGACCAAAATCTCGATGGATTGCCTATTCCAAACAGTGAGAGGTCTAATTGGGACTTCTTACTAGGCATAACCCCTTACTGTTGTCGAGCGAATTTAGACCCTTCAACACTTACTTTCCAAGGCTTCACTGAGAATGCTTACACTAATAATGCTCATGATATATATTATGCTATCGTCCCATCTTTCACCATTAATTATTCTATTAATGATTAACAGAGTGTGCTTTTGTTTTTTCCCTTAGTTTAGTGAAGTTATTTTCTTTCTTTCAATTTGTACATAATTTTACTTTCATATTTGCTCAATTTCCTAACCATGGAAGTGGGTTCATATTCTTATACCATTAGTGGTGAATTCTTAGTTTTATCCAATTCTTTTGGGCATTTCAACAATCTGAAATTCTTTCTCCCAAGAAAATCTCAAATCTATTTGATCAAGGAATCAAATTTTGCTCAAAAATTCAAAGTGTTCGGAATCACTTCAAATTGAACGAGAGCATAGGCCTCGTCGTTGTGAACCCAACGCAACTCGTTTGGGTTCAAACGGACGTCGAGACAGAGAGATATCGTGTTCTGTTCAAAATGGCAAACAGGCAAAAAAAGGGATGTTGACTGTACAGTCCGTACGGATGGTGACGTGGCAGGCCGTACAACACGTGGCAGGAAGTTATTGGACAGTTGACATGTGACATGGTTTGTTGGCAGTGAATAGGATGGCGACACGTGACCCAATCAATGGTTGCCACGTGTCACATGTTTGTTGCTTAAAATCTTTGCACTTGGCAGGAGTCGACCTCGTGACCTCTAGGGTAGGGTAAAGCTTTGGAAAAGGCCACTCAACTGGCGCGTCCGCACATGTTACTTAATATATATATGCGTTGCAATATATTTAACATCGTATAAATGTGTGTTGAGG